>JAVQJG010012147.1:0-28513 GCA_036024015.1 Craterocephalus amniculus
TCCATCCATCCATTTTCTGAACCGCTTAATCCAAGTGGGTCGCGGGTGTGCTGGAGCCTATCCCAGCTGTCAAGGGGCGAGAGGCGGGGTACACCCTGGACAGGTCGCCAGTCCGTCGCAGCCCTCTAAAATAACTTCTTCTTAATGCCACAACTCTGTTTGCCATCCACATCCAAACTAATAGGAATGATATTACAATGTTGCTGGACATCACTCCATGCGCCAGTAGAGTCCCACAACTCTGACTTATCGTTATGCCATAATAACACCAGTCACATCTGTCATTTCCAGTAATTTTATTCTGATATCCTGCATTTCTCTTTAAGTATGTTAGGTGTACAGACAACTAGTTTAAATTCTCCTCAGTTTTGGTTGAACATTCAACTCCGGGGCCCCCTAATGGCTTGTGGGGCCCTATGCATTTGCATAGTTCACATATTGCAAGACTGTCTCTGCTTGAAATACACTTGAAAACCATCAGGATGAATCCACAGCTTGTGAAATTCTCCTTGCTTTTGATGGCTTTTCAAGATGGGATGGACCCACCAGATTGCTTTTACTGCAATGTATGAGTGCAACATAAGCAATCATGCATCTACATATGATTTCTGCTTGCTATTGATACCATGCATTAATTCAAACTACATATATGTGTGGTGTGTAGCTCCACTGGTTGAGAAACTGAGGCTACAGCTGTTTGTGTAGCTGGCCCAGGTTTGAGTCCCAGCCTTGGACCTTTTGCTGCATTCCCTGTTTTCTCTGACCCTCTTTCTTGTTGGGTTACTATCAAATAAAGGCTACTGGAGTTTTTAAAAAATGCATAAAATAAATCAAATGAATGCAAATAACAACAACAAAAACAAACCATTCACAAATTTTTGGTTTGGTTTGCCCCAATCATAGCTTGGCACCTGCATAATACAATTTCCATACATGAGTAATCAAATTACAGCCACCATAACAGTCAGGAAAAATAACGTCATATATTGCTGAATTTTACAGCATCAAAAAGCAAATTCTCACACAAGCAATTGATATTACAAGATACAAGTGAATTACTTAAATCAAGGGGTATGCTTTAGTAAATTAGATTGGTTCTGAGCTATAACAGTCTTTCGTTTTTTAATAATTAGTCAGAAAATATCTTCTTTGATTTAGAAAAGGAGAATAAGGCTGTAGCCTTACTTTTTCTTTTTAGTTTTAGAAATGTGCATATTTTCAACTGATAACTAAATTTAAGCCTGAGAATTCATTTGAGAATTTCACAGTGATTTGTTCACCTGGCCACGTGTGCAAGCCTGGCTTAAAGACGGATGTTTCATTTTTCAAAGTTTACCTTTAAAGTTTGGCCAGGATGCAGTTTCTGATATTAGTTCGTCAGTTTGAGTCACAATAAAGTTACTCAATGAAAGACTAAAGATTAAACAAATCAGACACTTAGGTTGGCCGAATAGGAATGACTCTTCAACACTTGCAGATATTGATTTTAGCTGAACGAAAAATAAACAAGCCTTACATAAATCATCCATTAGCACATAACATCCCATAACAACACAAACAAGAAGAAGTGACAGCTTATACTGGGCCACAGAGATAAGCAGAAAGAATATCTTAGCCATTCGACAATGAGCCCAAAGTAAATCTGAAAGAATGGGCTGCACTGAGTCCACGTAGTCTAAAATAGCTTTCCATGTTGCACTCAGAAAAGAGGAGAGGCTCTTCATACATACAGTACAAGAGCCAAACGGATGAGATCGCCGTGGGCATCGAATTATAGCACTGAATTAACCTCCTCTTCTCATCCCTTTATGTTATTCCTGTGTAGCCACTCATGGCACAGTAAACCAAATAGTCGTTATTGCAAAGCACATCAGTATATGTTAATAGCTTATCCACGCTGACACACCATTAGGCATATGGGATTTGGTTAATGTGCTATAAGATCGTTTGTGGATTCAAAGCCCTTCTTCCCATCTCATGTGGTTTACAGTATGTGAAAGTCAATGAGATAATGGAGACTGAAGAGGTGAACCTTGGATGTCATGCTTGTTTTATTAAAGCATGCTGCTGAGGCATTGTTAAAATGACTAATATCCTTCATCATTCCAATTTAATGACAAGGTGAGTTGTGATGTGACAGGAGACAGCTAATGAGGGATTCAATGCAGTATCTGACTAAAAGCAGCTAGGAGAAACAAAAAACAAGATAAATGGTTGAAATTTGTTGAAAATAAGGAAGGATGAAGAGCCAACAGAGGGAGAGGACAAGAAAAAAAGAGATCAAGTTAGTAAGAGGCAGCTAAAGAAAAGGGAAATGAATTAAGCATGAAATTAGCCTGCAGAGCTGAGGTCTGCTTCCTTCAAATCTAGCTTTGAATCCCAGGATATAAGTTCCAGCCTCTGTTAAGGAACTGAAGCATAGACCGTGTTATTTGAAGTGTATTATATTGCCACATTTCATGTTTATATTTCGTGTCTATTCTGCTTCATTTAGAAAAAGCAACCATCAAAGTTTGCTTTTTAAATACTGAATGGCAAAAAAAAACCAGTTTTCAAGCCTTGACGAGGTTTGATGGAGGAATATGAAATTTTCACCTTCCACCTTCCACCTACCACCTTCCACCACTAACCCCTAACAGATGAACACTGTAGAGGTAACGTTTGGACAATGGTTGGATGTCTGGTGAATTCTGCCGTGGGAAGCTGTGCATCTTCAGGCTGTCACATTTTACTCCCTCCTCTGAACAAACTCACGTATGGAGTTAATTTCACAGATGCTAGTTGGACAGCAAGTTCCAATCACAAACTTGCCAGTTTCTTTTTAAGGTTTAATCCCCCAAAAGACAGGCTTAGTGCCTCTACAAAATCATCTTTAAAGTTTCTCATAGAAATACAAGTCTTTAATTTGCTTAACATAATTAACATAAGTTCATTTACCAGACATGTCCCAACATGCAAATCCAAAAATGGAACCCAGTGAAGCTCATCTATTAAACAAGTGCTAAATTTGCTTCAGACCATGTGTTACAGAAATATAAGCTCTTTTGGTTCTCTTAGGTCTGTCACTTTGGTGTGCTGTAAATTATTTTTTTCCTAAAATTGGAGCAGTCTTATCAGATTACCAAATGCTTTGGGGATATCTCCTAAATATACTTTTTTTCATACTTCATTCAGAGGGATGGAGCAGGATATAAATCGAGGGAAGAAAAAAACTGATAAAAAAGAGATAATCAGAAAGGTTAAGAGGAAAATTATTGATAGACTCACACTGGAACTGATGGAAAGGTTGGAATTGCATTACAGTAAAGGACTTTCCTCAATCTTAGAGCTCATATGCAAAGAGGCACATTTTCTGCTTTGCAGCTGGTGTGTTGAATAGATTAAATTGTGGCAATTTAGTAAAAATGAATTACACAAGGAATAACAAATGTTATGATTCTAAATTCACTTTGCATGTGATTATTTCAGATCTGACTTAGCTTAATCCACATCGCATGCCAGATCCGGTTTCATCTCATGTTTAAAAGGAGAGTTACATTTTCATTTAGAATTTTAGCAGTAAGACTTAATAGCATTCAAAAATTATGTGAATGTACTTGTTTTTATGGTATTTGAGTGAAAACTGAAAATGAAGGTCGAATCTATTGGATCAGTAGAATTTATACGTTTATGACAACTCGATTGCCACTCTATAGCTGTTAAAATGCATTACTTTGAATAAATTAGGCCAACCTCCTGAAGGTATATGAGGGGAAAATATGGGTATCACTAAAGTCATCAGGAGAAACTGCCAGGGAATCAATATCGCCTGAGGAAAAGGTATCCAGTCAGCAGCTGCTGGCAAATTTGAAAAGGTTCAGTAAAAAAATGTGACTTTGGCGATGCTAGGTGAAAAAGGAGGAGAATATCAAAAACTGTTTAGTCTCTGACACAACATCATAGTTGTCAATCAGTGAGAATGAAATCCTTTACAAAAATATGTTCTTATTTTTGGAAATTTATTAGAAGACAAACCAAAACAATTTGGTTTGGTATCCGTAAGGTGAGCAGAAGACTTTGTAAGCATTTTGAAATGAAATCAGCCATGAATACATCACATAATTTTGATTGGGACTTCGTAAGCTCATTTAAATTCGGTGTTCCAGCAGATTAATTAGTTTACCTGCTGGTCGCCAAAGCCCATACACACCGATGTACACTTCAAGCAAAACTGAAAGATGGAAGTTATCAGAGGAACATATCTTTCCTCTCTCTTTCTCTTTCTCTCTGCTGAGTTCATACGGTGACCTTTTAGGTGTGGAGCGTGGAGAGTGATGTGGCTCACAGAGAGGTGTATGATATCTGCCTCTAGCTAAACATATTGACATGCATGTTTTCAAGTCTCTTGACACCAAAGGTGTCTGTATGCATCAGTGTACTTCTTTGCAATTTGTGCCAAACAGTCAATGAGTTGTTGTCTTTTCCCCCCTTGTCATTCTTTGGTGCTTCCCTGAAAGTGTGAACCATCCCTCTGGGTGCACTGATGTCTCTGTGTTGTGTTACTCCAGATGTGTTGCTGTTGAAGTCATAGTGCTTTAGGCCGCTGTTCCCTGTCCTCTAAGTGTGGCATAATATGTCCTCTTGGGAGGGAAGACAGTGAGATGAAGGGTGGGAGGCGTGTGTGGAGTTAAGCTCATGAATACTGAGTGATATGGATGTTTACTGTGAAAAATAACCTAAATGCTGTGTTGTTTTATGTAAGGGTGTATGAGGGCACAAGCTTAGCACTTCCTTTTAACAATGCTAATGAAGTTCATGGTCCTTTTTTATTTTTCTGCACCATTTGCCTTTCCTCCTTTTGACGTTTGCTCACTGGATTTAATTCACAAGACAAATCTTTGTGGAGTCATAGATAAGAACATTCAAAAGGTTTCTTATATTTCCAGAGTTTATCAGGAAGTGTTTCAACACAGGCCACATAGAAGATTCAGCGGTCAAATTAGACTGTTAACCTCAATTAAGTGTGCTTTACAAAAGAAGCAGCCGGTCACAGCCATGATGAGAAGTTTCATTTTAGAATAGCCAGAGGTGCTTTTGGACAGATAATGTCTCGATCTCCCTACCACATTGCTTCTTTTTGTGCTGCCCTTCATCGTTTGACCCAACAAACCCGCGGCTCAGAGGTCAAGTGATTCTCAGAAACAACCAATGACAAAGTCCAAGACTGCACTTTTCCTTTGGAAGAGTCAAACCAAAGCAGGCTTTGTATGTATGTATGTGTGTGTGTGTGTGTGTGTGTGTGTGTGTTGCCTTCAAGCTTGCTCACTCATTTGATTTAAATCAATAAAAGGTAATAGCACAAGAATATAGCACAAGTATAAGACATGACATGTCCAAAGTAAACAGGATGTGTAGGGCTGTCATATCAGTGGAACCCTGAAAATTCTGCCCTACATTTAGAAAAACATGGAATATATCACTGCAGTAATTTTCATAATTCCTTGATCATTGTCAAATTTTAAGTCTTCAATATTTAAATTTTCATTTTTCACACTTTTGAGTTTTGTATTTGATGTTTCCTAAATATTTTTATAGCACTTGTTTTAACCTTGTCTAGGTTCTTCAAAGCATTTTACTTTTCATACACTCTCACACAAAGTTTCTTTACATACAGTGGATATACAGTATTCCCAACCTGTAGCAGCTGAAACATGGCCACTTTTAATCACCATAACAAATGGTCCAAGCACACACACACTTAAGAACTAAACAGAATGTGAGATTTCATTAAAAGACACTTTGGGATGTAGGAAGATGTAGCATCTTAACCTGGATACCTAAGTACAGCATGTTTCATGTTTGTAGACCGTGTAGATGTACCTTCTGAGTTGGAGGCTGTGGCTGACAGCTGCAGTTGCTGCGCTTTCTCTGTTCCTGACATCCCGCCGTTGGGGGTATTCATGATAAAAGCTGAAGGACACATCAATTGATAAGCTTCAGCAAGCATAATTCTACCAGATTTTCCACTTTGTTGGAAACCCATACAGAATGTTTGGACATTTTCCATCCATCTATGCTGTTAGTAATGGTTTAGAATTTTTTCACATTATCACCATTGTCTGTTGCTGTACTGATGCAAGTCCCACTTCTTAATGCAATGGTAGGCCTACAAGTTTCTGATTTGTAAGTATTCTTTTCTATTTAAGAAAATCTTTTCTATTTATATACTAAACCTGAGAAACATATTTAAATTCTCATGTATATGTTTATATAGTCATGATATGCATTTGTTCATGTACAAGATTTTCAAAGTGTTACTGTTTCCTTTGCATGAAATTGCTGAGTAATTAAAAATAGATTTAACTGTCGATCTCATTTAGAAAGTTTGCTGCTTTTTTTGTTTATTCCAAATAAGTCAGAATCAGAACAAAATATGCAAATAACACAGAGGCCTGTTGAACAAAACTGAGCTTCTAGGTGACAAAGATGCTATTCAATGTTTGTTGATGGAAAAGATCATTAACTCTACAGGCTGATGGTTTGATACAGTTTGAGCTTATTCATGCTCTTTATGGGGCCAGGAGATAAAACATGACCACACAAAGTGCATTAAAGCAGTAAAGGATGGTTAGGCAGGAAATATGAAGTTAGATTACCATCTTTTATTCAACATAAGCTATTTCAGTTGGGTAAAGCCATGCTCATATATACTGTACTGTATATCCCCTGAGCCATTTAAACAACAAGATTATGGACACTGAGTCAGTCATGGGGTCACCTCTACCGTCACCTCCTCTACATGGATGACATCAAGCTGTACACTAAGAGCAAGCCAGACATTGACTCACTGATCCACACCACCAGGATCTACAGCAAAGACATAAGAATGGAGAAATGTGGCTGAATATGTCAAAAAGAGAGAAGGTGATCCATACTGAGGGGCACTGCATTAGATGTTGTGGAGCTACAAGTAGACAAGAATACCACAGGCAAACAGCCTAACATGAAGAGGCTAACACGATCTGGACATTAAACAGCTACTGTATGCCCTTCCAGTGATCAAAAAGCCTGCTGGGAGTAGGCAAGAAAAGGTACCAAAAACAAAACCAAAGAAAAACTGGTCTCCTCAAGTTATGACAAGTTGAAAACTACCGGCTGGTCTCACTCCTGCCGTTCTTGTCCAAACTCCTGGAACGAGCCGTTCCTCACAGTTCCTCCAGGACAACAACCTTCTTGATCCTTTTCAGTCTGGCTTTAGGCGGAGCCACTCCACCGAAACTGCTCTGCTGTCAGTCACAGAGTCACTCCGGGCTGCCAGATCCACTGGTCTCTCCTCTGTCCTCATACTGCTCGACCTGTCTGCTGCTTTCGACACGGTCAACCACCGCATCCTCCTCTCCACACTCTCCAAACTTGGCATCACTGAGTTTGAAGTGAGATTCCAAAAAAAGTCTCCTGTGAAATTCACATAACTACAAGTTAACATGAAAACTATCCTTGTCATTAGACTGAAGTTCACATATGTCACCAACACACAGAACCGAATGCAGCATCTAGAGTTCAAATCTATGGAATGAAATCATTGACATATTTTTATATCACTATGAATGAAATAAGATTAAATAAATTAAATTACCATTTTCTGCGCAGTAACGATTTGCGCAGGCTTACCGGAACATAGAGACGCAATGCACGCTGGGATTTCCTTTTTCTCCGAGGCCACATTGTAGTTAACTCACAGTAAGACGAGCTCCGAGTTTTCTATAGAAAAAAATCTTTAAAATGTTCTGAACATTTTGCCACACTGTGTGAATTCAAAGCCTAATTGTTTTTCTTTCTTGTTCTTCGTCTTTTTCGTAGGTTGGCCGGTTGTACTAAACCGCAAAAATGGTGGCAGCAAAGAAGACGGTGAGTAGCACTAGCTTAGTTCGTGGCGCACGCGCTGTTTCATAGCCAGTCTGCTGTTTCACATGTTCCTCTCGGGGCCTTCTAGCAAGCCATGTAGCTTCCCATGTTATGACAGGACGATTAACGTTGGAGTTACTGCTGCCAGCGTTTGTGATGCAAAAGCACGCGATAGTCTGACATATAGGTGTCCATTTCGCCGTTTAGCTGAACGTCGGCTAGCCTATTTAGCTACGAAGCCGCGTTAAGTAGCTGTGAGGCTAATGCTAACTTGTAACGAGAGAAAATGTGGTGCGTGGATACGCTTTCCCCACTGTGTTATACTCAAAGGAGGTGCTCCTCTTGTCATCTTAAATGAATGACATATTATATTTCTGACGCTTAAGATGATTGATTGTTGATTTGGGTGTCTGTCCTCTCCAGAAAAAGTCCATGGAGTCCATCAACTCTCGTCTCCAGCTGGTGATGAAGAGTGGAAAGTACGTCTTGGGCTACAAGCAGTCCCAAAAGATGATCCGTCAAGGAAAAGCCAAGCTGGTTATCCTGGCCAACAACTGCCCTGCCCTTAGGTAATTGAAGATCATAGTTGGTCTGCACATCTATCATTTAATCTGAAATTATTTCTATTTATTTACATGTGCATAGATATGCACAGTATGTAATAAAACAGTTAAAGTTGCAATCTCAATATGAGCCGCAATAAATACATATGCTGCTTATGTTTTCTCATGCAGAGCTCTACTGGCACAACTCATGCACAGAGGTCTGCAGAGATGTATAACTTGTGCTGTAATAACAGACATCATATACAGTAGTGTCTTTCAACTCAAATACTGAGAGAATAGAAAATTCATAGCTTTTACATAAGATTGAAACAATTTCTTTTCTGAGATTTCATAAATTACAAGATGTTTTATATTCCAGTGTGGACTGTAAAAAGCAATTGTCGGATGAAGTACAGTATACATCTATCCACCAATGCCTTACAGGGTAACTTTGAGAACACTAGATACCCTCATCAATAACTGCAGACCACTGTCTTAACGCTGAGTGTCCAGATATCCATAGTGCTGTCCTTGTTGTCAGATACGAGGTAATTAGTACTCACAGGATTCGTCTGTAGTGTGATGTGTATAGGGTATGTATGCACCTTTGTTTCCTGTCTTTCATTATTGGATGCACTGATGAATCCTGGTGTGTCTGGCCATTTACTGTGTTCAGACACACCTGGATTAATCAGTGCATCCAATAATGAAAGACATGAAACAAAGGTGCTAACATAAGTTCAGGAAGTAATGGAGGACCTCCTTTATTGGTTCATAGAGCCAATGGGCTTTATGCACAACTTAACTACTTCCTGAACTTAAGCCAGCTGCTTTGGGTCCTGTCTTTCATTACTGGGCGATCTGATTAATCCAGGTGTGTCTGACCTCGGTAAATGGCCAGACACACCTGGATTAATCAGTTCGTCCAGTAATTAATGACGGGACACAAAGCAGCTGGCTTAAATTCAAGAAGTAGTGGAGTTGTGTATAAAGCCCATTGTAAGATGATGATGACGCTCACTCTGTGTGCTCTAGTGCAGCATCTACATGAAGCAGGCATCCCATACATTTAAATTTTACCATTGGCACACTCACTAAGCATGAGTGCTCAGCAGTGTTTGGAGTAATGTCGCTTCCTTAAAATATGCAAATTGTACTTTTGTTAATTGCATTTTTACAGCTGTTGAAATGTGTATATCATGCAGGCAAATGTACCAACAAAGGGAAGTTTTCTATTTATTGTGCAGCCTTCTTAGACACAATGATTTTTTTTCCAAGGAGAGAAGGGTGTAATATCTTTACACTGCTGGGTTTTAGACAAAGTAACAAAATCATAGATTCATGGTCTCGCACTAATTATACTGTCAGATGTGTTTCTGACAGATGGCAGTTTTTTATTTACAGCAATATTCCAAGAAGTAAAAGACAATACTGTGATTTTGATTGCTCTTGTAGCATATAAAATATCTGTATTAAAGCACGCACATATGAGTTTGTCAGGATTCATACAGAGTCACACAGAACAATGCTTTAGCTCTTGCTTTAATGCCTGATTGGCACTATTTTAAATTCTGTCTTAATGAAATGTGCTCATATTACATCCCCAGGCCTTTGCAGTATGGAAATATAGATCCATAGTCTCAATAATGTCCACAACCCTGAAAACGAGGAGCATTGGCTCGCTTAGGTTTTGAACTTATTCTAAAATTGTATTAAAAAAAAGATTATCATAATTTTAACATTTCTTTTCTGCGCTTAGCTCGATTGAAGTCTATATTGTCAGATGTGGTGGCTTAAATGAGCAACGTGAGCTGTGAAACAAGCCAAAAACAAGTGTAAATGGCATTCTTGGGAAATAATCCTCAACATGCTTAAAATAAGTGGACCTGAACCTTCTGATTTAAGTGAACTTTTTTTTTTTTTTTGTAAGGTTCTCTGACCTGTTGATTCAGATTTGTTTTCCCAGAAAACCATAATTGTGAACATTTAAACATATTGTTTTTGATATATTTTAACAAGCTGTTTTCTTGTTACATATACTTCTACATTATATGTGATGTATTCATATTTGTTTAAATGCACACAAAGGGCAATTATCTGTAAAATGTTTGAGTTAGACCTCCTGCCTCTATTTAATGCTGTAGTGTTCTGAGGTACCTGCATCATGGGCACATACAGGTTGCTTTTGCAGAACATTGCCGGCCACAAGAGACAGGAAAAGCTTGCAGAGGAACTTGGCTTCCCTTTTTGAATCCTTTGATTCGTGCGATTTTCCATATTTGAGACTTTGCCTTTTTCTCTTTGTTGTCCAGGAAATCTGAGATTGAGTACTACGCCATGCTTGCCAAGACTGGTGTCCACCACTACAGTGGAAACAACATTGAGCTTGGTACAGCCTGCGGCAAGTACTACAGGGTGTGCACGCTTGCGATCATTGACCCTGGTGAGTACACCCGGAATTTGGTAGCTTATTCTGAATTTCTGAAAGGCTTTTGGTAAAATATTTAATGATTTGTGGGTTTTTTGATACTGCCAATTGACACATTGGACGGAGACATCATAGACTCACATTCATGATTGATTATGGGATATGCATTTCTAATGACTGGAAATGCTCAGAGAAGTAAATTGGTAATTTCTTTAATGTCTTATAACACTAATATGTAAAGGTGGAGAGAGATAATCAGATGAAAAATATTTGAACTTGAGGTTTTTGGTAATTTGGTTTTGGCACTTTTTTTTTGACGACCAAGTGCTCACACTTTTCCAAGCAAAGTAAAAACATAACATGCGCTTAGGTTAATTATACATCATATACATCTGACTTAATCTAAAACGGATAGATATTCTTTGACTGAAGTTGCCAGAATTCTGACCGTACTTCTCTTTTGGTTTGCTGTGCGAATTATTGCGCCTGTTGGGTCTGCTCACCGAAGGTGGTCCAGTTCAGGACAAGTGGTTCGCTAGATGAAAGCCAGCTTAGGGCACTTTTGTTAAACTGCCAGTACTTTCTGACCAGTTAATAAATATCTAGCTGGTCACATTTATGCTGGAACTGTCCATTTTTATTTGCTGGAACTAATGGAAATGCACTTCTCATATAGATGTTACAGCTGCACGTCTTTTTGCAGAATAGAGGAGACAGTTGTTTAAATTCGCTGACTTTGCTCTTCTTTTTGTCCTCAGGCGATTCTGACATCATCAGGAGCATGCCAGACCAGCAGCAGCCACCACAGTAATTCCATATTGACATAAATAAAGGTTCAAAATGTACTCCTGCTGTTTGTATTTTTTGAAGAAAAAAAAAAGAGAAAAAAACCCAAAGCATTTCAATATATCCAGTCAGTTCAGTGTGAACAAATGTACGAGAAATGGCAGAACCGTTTCAAGTGCATTGAGAGATTTTCTTGTCTCTACCCAAAATTTAAAGGTATTAAACCAAATCATCTTTCAAAACACCAAATTTAATACAATATCCTCCTGACTGAACTCGTAACAAAGCAGTTTGAGTGGATTATGACTTTCGTTCTGAGCCATCAGGACATTACAGCTTTGATGTCTAAATTACGCAACTGCTGATCTGTGAGATTTATTTATTTTTCCCGTACGCTTACTTAAACCTCCGGGATGACCACGTGCTGCGTTAAATGCAGCTTGTTGGCTGTAATCGAGAGAGGACACTGTCAGAGGCATTAGAGGCTTTTCAGAGTGATGACCAGCCATTGTGTTGACAGATATCATCTCTCCCTCACCAGCTTCCCGGATGAAAGAAATGGTTATTTTGGTTTTACCAAAAAGATTTTCTTACTTGAAAAAGTAAAGTTACATTTTGCATATTTTAGCCTCTCAGATCTTGATCAGCATTGAAAAAGCGTTGTATAGACCTGGCTCAAATATTTTGTACAATATATTGAGCAGGCTTAATCTCATCCTTCAAGGTCAACTGTTCATAATTTCACTCAGCTGAAATAAGAAGTCATCAGGGATGTCGCAGGGATTTTGTAACGTGAATATGCTGGACATTTGTTGGCTGTGGAAAATAAAAACTCAATTTACACTGTGTATGGCTGAAAGGCAGAGCCACATATTTTAATGATGTAACTGTTGAAGGGGATAAATTAACCTATTATTTAGTTAATAACTATTATTTGAACTTTTCCTTCTCTTGCTAAACATTTCTCCAGAAACCAGTGCAACCAGCTAGTGGGCCAATCTGGCCTACATGAAGAAAACTAGCTGATTAAAATCCTAACTCAGTGGACATCAAACTGATATCGGAGCCCTGGATTGTCAACCGTCATATCTACCCATTTAAAGGATCTTTTTTTTTGTTTGTGTTTGATCTAAACAGGAGGTTATCCCTTATAAGTTGGCAGACCATCTCTATGCTACATGGTCAAAAGCTTCTCTAAATCTGCTTGAGGGTTCTGTGTGGAGTCATGCAGCAGCCAGACTCCATCATCCGCTGAGCAGTTTGGCCCAGTTTTTCCACTGGTTGCATCCCTAAGCCGTTTCTGCATTCCCAATTAACGGAATGAAATCATCTCTGCTGAACTGATTTCACGTGCAGCAGAAGTTTTGACTGAAATGAGGACAATCTCTAAAGAGGCTACGTTATCAGATTAGAATTAAGTGTGAACAATCAGATCTATGAATAGAAATAAAGCCTGTTGAGCACTGATGATGCTGGGCATACTGCCAGTGGCAGTTCAGTTAGTTTAGTTTGTGTAAAGTGTATATTTCATGCTTCATAACTAACCTCATATGAGTGGTTCTACATGCTTTACAGTATCCAGGTCAAACAACCTCTACTGACAGATCTTTACAAAACAAACTTCTGGCTTTTGAGTCCTCTTTCAAAATCTCATATTCAGAAGCGGATGACATTGTACAACCCTGTTTCTGCCTCTGACAAGCATGTTAGCGAGGGGAGGCTGAATGTGACCCACTTTTTCCCCCTGCCCTGTCCCACTGGCAGAAAGTAGGTGAGTCCATCTGTCTGGTATCCTTCCGTCAGACACAAGGTAATGCCAGCCTCCATTTTGATGCATGAGGCTAAATCCATGTGTTTTAGCCAGTTTTAATCCATGCTGTTTCAAAGGGCAGCAGACTGCCAAGCTTTTGTAGTTTAGTTAAAAAAACAGGCTGTTTTTTTGTAGATATTGGACTGATATAAAGATCAGACATGTTCTGTATTGTTTTTCTTCCTGGCATTGTAAGAAAAACTTACTGACTCAGAGAAACCTCTTGGCACTGAATGCATTGTCAGCCCTCGGTTCTCAAATTGAGCCAATGATGCATTTAATTTCTGTTGAGTGGCCTTTTCCACAATACCTCCTCTACCACAAAATTAAGGACATTGTAATTTAAGCAGGAAGCCAGCTTCACTCTGTTCAAATGACCAGTTGAACAAATTTTAGGAAGATCACAAACACCCATTTTTAACCTTTTGAAAGATTTTGTTGACCCGTCACAGCAGAAAGATTCTGTGTCCTGTATTCTAAATGCTAGAGCAGAAAATGACTTGGCCTATGGAAAAAGAAAACATTCTTTTCATACATAGACAGGAAAAAAAGCATCATTATGTAAGAAAACTGTCATGATTAACATCTGCTCCCACAAAAGTAATGGCTTCTACAAATATTTCAAACTGGTCAATCAAGATGTGAATATTGAGCCTTAGAACAAACCTTTTGCCTCCATTAATAAATAAAGCACATTCTTTGTTGATTTAGCCTTTTATTATTCCGCTCTGAACATATGAGCTCATGCAGGTCAGACAACAGGAAAGAAATAACATTCTCGGCATGATAAATGAAAAGAGACGTCAGCCATACACTAGTCCAGATACCGGGCAAGCTTTTAAAATTCAACCAAGTGGAAATCTGTCAGCTCTGCAGCCTTCAAAAAAAAAAAAAAAAAAAAATACTGTCATGTTTTATAAGCTTGTACGATTCGGGTTAGGGTAGCTGTTCATATTACTTAGCTACTGTATAACATGGTAAAGGAGAACAAAACACAAACACATCATCAGTTTTCAGTGAGCTCACGCCGACCTTAAAGTGCATTTTCATTTTTGAGCTTTGTTGGATTTGAAGAAGCAGTGGACATCATTTCCAGGGATAATGATCCTGGGCCCATCAAATGGCTACATTACTAACTACGGGTTAGTTAGAAACAGGACTAAAAAGCAGATGAATGCACTATTGCATAGTCTTTATGACAGAGTGAACCTGACTTAACATTGATGTAATTACTGATTAATTACTTTTACTATTTGCTCCATAATTATCTCCTACAATGCTCCACTGACACTCTAAACAGCTCAGGTGTAGGACAAGCTTTTTACACCGTTTAACAAACTTCATATTGATTTTGTGCTTCTCTGCTGAGCGAAATCAATGCCTCACAAGGGTCACCTTAACAAAACAAATCACTGTGAAAATGAATACTACCCATAAAAGGACCAAGGAGTTACATCATATGCCACACGCAGGCAAGCACACGCAAATAAAAACATACATATAGACTCTGCGTGCACAGCAGCATATGTCTTTATGGGAATGCCCTCAGTCCAGCTAAGTCAGCTCAACTAAAATGATCCGATTACACATCATGATCTTTTTTTTTTTTAAAGAAACAAAGACACAGTCGATGCTACTGCAGCTGCAGCTCCATGGGAACAAAAGCCTCAACATTTTCACACATTTACACACTTTGGTTTTTATGTGCATTGCCTTTCTGGATGTGGACCTGCAGTGTGTAAATGTGTAAGCAGTTGATGTTTGTGACGAGTGCATCTCTGGACAATTATTTTAGATCCTGGAAAAAATGATAGGAAGGCAAACTCGAATATTGCGACCAGAATCTATGGGTGAACGAGGATTGTTTTACTGGCAGTTGACGAGTTACAGGTTTACAGTCTGGAACGTACAAAAGGAAGACAGTTTTCATTGGTCGAGGAGTGTCTGTCTTTTCCCAATACACCTCCCAGCATGATGAGCGACATTAGCACACAGTTATATTCTATCACAACAGATATTTTTCCTCCAAAGTTTTACTGTTATACAAAGTCATACAAAAATACCCAGACATTACATTCAATGAAGAAATTTAGTCAATCCTGAAAAAAGTGCTTGTGTGTTACTGATATTTGTCGCTCTTCTCACACTCTATATCCTTCTTCAGGTAGTTTGTTTCTAGATAAAGACCACAAGGGTAATTCACAGTATTGGGTTGGGGGATTTAACAGTTGATGGCCCAAAAGGTGCACTTTTAATTAAAAAGAAGTGGAGATTAAGTTAGGTCAGAGCGTTCAGGGTGTGCAGGAGTTTTGACGCTTCTGGGGAACAGCAGCAGTCCAGAAGGAGGGCTGCTGGAAGGTAATGCTGTCCTTGGAGGAGGACACGGGAGATGAAAGACAACACGTCTCAACTGGGGGTGGTGAAAGAGGGAGGGGGGAGCAGAGTTAATGGCAATACTACCTTGGGGTTTGCTTAATCTAATCTAAAACTGGCAAGGATCCTAGCTGAACGCAGTATCAAAGACACTGTTTTGCCTTGTTTTGGACACACTGCAGCCAGCATTAGGATCCTCATGTTGGGAGGGGTTGTTGGGGTATAAAATCCAGCGGTGGGGGTGTGTCTCATGCCTCCATGTACTGGGGAGGGGGCTCTTTCGGTGGGATAGTGACAGCCTCCTCATATGGAGGCAGCAGAACCTGAAATCAAACAAATACAAAAAAAATTAGAACTAAGATGTGATTTGCTGTGCTCACTGACTACTTATTTAAAAAAGTGTTATTAGTAACAGAAATATTGACTGGTGTGGAAATGAAGTAAAAAACAGACTTTGACACAACTGGATTTGCTCGCCCACTTGACAAAACGAGTTATCGGCTTAAAATGAAAAGCTGTAAACAAAGTGGGTGAGGTGCCCCACTCTGTTCATATGCTGAGTAGCTGTTATATGATCAGACCGGTCTGTCCTGCTACAGACGAAGGCTTCATGAAACTACCGTCTTGATTGTTTTGTGAAACAATCTCTTGCCAATAGCGTGCTCCATAACTTGCAATATCAGCTAATGGCCTCAAGGGTTTTTTGCTGATGCTACCTTGAACAATATGAAACAGAGCTTACAAGGGATGCAACAATACCACACTTTACCAAACAGATACGATACCGACACTTGAATCTGAGTACTTGCAGATACCGAGTACCGATGCCAATGCTTCTACCACACTAAAAAAAATTAAATGAATAGGAGACAGGTCTTATTTTCTTCTCTGCTTTTTACATCAAACAATGGTTACATAAATAAAAAATTAAAGAGTTCAAGTACTTAAGAGCTGTATTGGTACCGATACCAATATTGGTATTGGTATCGATGCAACCCTAGAGATTACCCTAACTGAGACAACTGCATTAATTTCTTGTGCTTATTCAGGAACTCTTTAACTTGTGCTGCCATGACTCAAGGGGTTAGTTACTCTGATGTAATTGACACTCATGGCCACTGATGTAGTTGAGTAATAATCTAATCTAAGCTGTGCCTTTTTAGTCATTTACAATTCGATATATAAAGACTACAGTCTCCTAACAAAAAGTGCTCAGTTTATGATGTATACTTTCTTGTTACATTAAGAGCTACAACATTGTGCCAAAAGCTGTCTCAGAATTACTCACTGAAAATGTAGGGCACTACTGATGATAAAGTGATTCTGAACACCGCTTGCTATCTCTTCATCTTTGGCCTCCTTTACGCCATCCCTACAGAAGGCATGACTAGCTCCAAGGATACCATTCACACATACAGCAGCTTGTGTTCAGCCTGTCAGAGGTCCTTTCCCATAAACGATGTTATAAAACCAGCACTGCTACTAATTCAGTGAGTGAGAGAATATGCTCCGAGGGGCCGGAATAGCGAAACAGCCAGGGACGCCTGGCAAACACATCACAGAGAGGATTTGAAATGAAGCAGACAAGCAGACAGTTATGCAACGTTTCCAGAAGAAAAGGATGAAAAGAAAGATATGGAGAGAGGAAGAAGAGGAGAGAGAGAAAGAGAAAGAGAGAGATGACCCTTGCGCATTTTAATGGCATTTATAGAAAAGCACAAGAAGAAGCAGCTGGGTACTTGATGTTCAAGGCTGTAAAAAGCCATTTAGACACACTGCTGGCTTTTTAATAGGAAAAAAACACACTGGGATTGGGGGACGTTATTCATTTGTGTGCAAAGAGTAGATGCATGTTTCCATGTTTTCTTTTTCTCCAACATGAGAGCTGTTCGACATTTACTTGCACAGATATCTTTTAAAGTATAATTTTCTTTTTCATATTTCATATGTCTTCTAATTGTCACCAGCTAGTTCTATGGCTTGACCTAGATACTTCTGTTTTTCCCTTCAATGTGTACTTTTGACATTCTTAGGGTAATATTTTAATTTTCCACTAAATCTGTATACCCGCATTTTTTTTAAATTTGCTAACCATTAAAAAACACTTGTTTTATCAGGTTTCTGTGGCTATAATTAAAAAAAAGTCCCTTTATAAAAGCTTTGGTGGCTTGCTGAATATGTTTAAAACTAGTTTTAAAGCAGTTTTTCCTTAAAAGAAATATGAACCTTTCTCACACTCTCAAAATTTAACCCTGATGTTCAACAGAGCAATCAGAAAGATAGGCAAGAAAACTGAACATTCAATTAAGGACTTCAATTTAATTTATATTTCAGACTATTTCCATGTTTTCCTTTTCATTTATTTTGAACCTCAATGTTTGAATTAAACGGACAATAAATAAGTCTTATATTCTGCTTAAACAAAAATCACATAGTTAGTATTAAGCTCTCTTCTTTAAAAAGAAAAAAATCCCCAAATCATATGTGCAGGGGACAGTGTGACTTCCATATATTTGTTATTTGCTTCCACTATGACGTCAGATTCTGCTGGATTGGCTCCTGGGTGTTGAGTCTTGCTTCATAAAATGAAATCGTCATCAGTGTCAAGTGTGGCCACTACAGCACAAGGACAAAGTGACAGATACAAAGCTTCGTACTGAGCGGACAGAGGGCGTGAGGCAGATTAATGTCTTATCTGTGAGGATGGGGGATTATAAACAAGACCGACACATGGAAACCATGACGTAGCTAATGCCTCTCAGAAGCCTCTAGACTCAACACTGAAGGGGCTCACTGGAATGGATGATATACGGTTTTGCTGGACCAACAAATCGCCACTCAGAACGACCCACAACACCTACTGTGCAGTGACACTTAAACAGCTGTCTGACAGATGAGACCAGCTGCACAGCAACAACAAACTCTTACACAATCTCTCTGTTCTTTGAAGGCTGTATTATGCAAAGTACTACTGTTGTTTACAGTAAGAGAAATTCAGATCAACATTACAGGCTGATTAACAGCACTACACACGTTCATATACATGTTCATATGAGTAAATACCCCCACCAACCACAACTAGTTCCCATTAAACTTGAAGATGTGCTCACTGTCAACATATCAATGATCTTCTAATGATGAATCTGCACTCATCAAGTACTCGCTCATCAGTCGCACCTATGAGACCAGCAGCTAAGACGAGAGGCTTTCCCGGAAGGATGCACCAAAACAATCCTGATCCACAGAGGCTTCACTACCCAAGCCAAAGAAAGTTTAAATGGCGAAGTCTGGTTACTTCTGATGTTTTCATATTTGTTATTTACTATTCCATTTCCATTTTCCAGACATATTCTTTCATTACAATATTGACAACATTAATATCTTAACATTTCATGTCTAAAAACTTTGTTTTGTTGCACAGAAAATGAAATCCTGGATCAGTACAGGATTAATTTGATTAGTTTTTAAATAATGGTGTTTATGAGATTGCATGTGTGTCATTGAGTCTAAACTCAATAATAAAAACTATATATATATATATATATATATATATATATATATATATATAAGGCCTAAATCGAATATCATAAATCAGCCTAGAAATACCAGGATTCAGGTTTTAGTTAATATACTTCAGCTCTACGGAGATTTGCACCATGAGACTTTACAGGAGAGCCACACTAACCTCTTTATTAAACTGTAGTAACACTATACTTACCTAACATGTAAATCATTTAGACATTCAGTCTCTAATTCAACTTTTTCAGTTTCCCTTTGGAAAGCAGCATACTTCCATTTATTACGCACACAAAATAACATTTCAATAAACAGTAAGTTTAACAATTTTCAGTTGTAGCCTCCACCATGGCAGAGGTCATGTGTTCAGCAGTGGTAACATAACTCAAAATGCTCTAAACAGATTTTGATGTAATTCTCAGCAATCCCAGAAACAGAATAAGGAACAAGTGATTAGATTTTGGAGGTGATCCGGATCACTGCATGGATCCAGGAATTTTTTAAAGGATTGTTTACTATGGGGAGATGGAGATAATTTCCGTATTACAGCTTCTAAATCAATAATGCCCCCAATCACTGGCAAAAAATTATGTCTGGGCAGAGGTCCCCGCCCTCTGAAGGCGTCTTATAGTTAATTAAATGTAGCCAAATTTTTAAAACGCAATCCAGTAAGGTCCGAGAGGTTCTTTAATGCCCCATTTCCACTGAGCGGGTCGGTACGGGTCGGGTCACTATTTTGAGGGTTTCCATTGTGGAAGCGACCCATTAAACCGACCCGTTCCGGACCATTTATGGCCCCACTTCAGTTGTGGGTCCATCGAAAATGGAACGGTACGGTTTGGGCGGAGCTGCTGGCGTCATGCAATAACAACACTGATTCACGGACAGAAACAAAAACAAAACAACTCACTAAGCAGCACGACACAAACTCCGTCGGTCCACACTGGAAATAAACAATAAAAAAGCTCTGGAGCTTTAACGTTTCCTACGACATTTGAGCTGAAGTCGCGTAAAATCAGCTGATGCAGCGGTGAGGAATTAAAACGTTTATAGAGACATAGCTCATGTTGTTTTAGCTTCACATGTGTTGGTGTAGCGCTAGCATGACGCCGCGCTGGAAGCCCCGCATGCCGACGGTGGCTCGACTATCAGTGGAAACGCTTCTCTGAATGGACCGGACCATTCAGGACCGTACCGACCCGACCCGTACTCCTCAGTGGAAACGAGGCTTAACAGCTCTTCTTAAGTTGACCTGAAATACAGTCTTCAAAAAGTAGATACATTTTGAACTTTGAAGCACTAAATTCTTAGAAATCACTGCCAACAAATTTCCCAAATGATGTTTCCTTATACCTCCAATTAGTTAAATAAATTATATTTTAATTGCAGCAGCTGATCTATTGTAACCCTCAATCATGAATGTTTTCTTATTTCTCACTGATTTCATCCTCTCATAATTTTGAGTCACTGAGGTGATTATCATATAAATGTATCTTAATTCTTTTTTTTCAGTTAATGTTATAGGGTTCCATATAAAATTATTTTTTGTTACCACACCTAATATCTTATATAATTTCTCTATTATTTCATTTTAGGCGCCTCATTGGGATCAATCCCGAAAGGGGAGGAAAAACCAGCCAGGGGAAGGTGGTGTCAAAGAGGACGGGGAAGCTGGTCCACAAAAAGGCAACAACGGTGAATCCCCATGTGGCCACTCTCCTAAAAAAGTTGATGGACTTTGAGTGGGGTTTCATTTAGTTCAAACTGTCTCAGGTGCCCATGATCAATTTTTTGACTCAAAGTTGTTGAAAACCTGTTTATATGTTTAGTTTTTATTGTTGTGATATGTGCACAATGAAGTTAGCTTTTACTTTGTTCTTAGCTGCTATGCAGTGACTTTAACCCAACTGTTTCAATGTTTTGGTGTTGGGAGGAAAAAATAACAAGCAGTAAAGTGAAGAGGATTTGAATTGGTTGATGATTTCTATTCTGTTTGCTTACAGCCTCGATCAATGTTGATCCAGTAGGACAACACAAGGTTTAATAATTGCAATGTAAATCCCATGTCATAGTTAAAGAAAAGTAGTTAAAAAAAATAACAGTCAAGTAATGATGCTTGTGGATTTTATGGACACTACAGAAGTTCAGTTTTAATAAATATCAATGTAGTGAGGCCATCTCTTGTCTGAGCTCTTTCTTTGGTAGCAGTTTTAGTTTATTAGTATTATTATTGTAGAAGTTTTACTTTTCACATTAAAGATAACATTTTATAGGATTTTGATATAGTTTTACAGTAATAAGTTGTTTATAGATAATACTGTAAGAACTGTAAAATAACAGTATAATGCCAAATAACTGACAGTATAATACTGTAATGTTTATTTTATGTACAGCACAGTACTGTAATTTTTTACAGTAATATACTGTTGCTGTAGATTACAGTAGGTATACTGTAGATTAACAGTTTCAAGCTGGCAACTCTAGCTGCCAGTAGTTTACTGTGATTTAACAGGAAAATTTGTTACAGTAAAGGTAAAGGCTATAAGACCATCTGTAAACAGCTTGAAGGTCCTGTGACAACAGTGGCTCATATTATTCGGAAGTTCAAGACACACGGGACAGCAGCCAACCACTCTGGACGTGGCCGCAAGAGGAAAATTGATGACAAATTGAAGAGACGGATCGTTGGAGTTGTATCCAAAGAGCCCAGAACAACCTCCAACGAAATTAAAGGTGAACTCCAAGGCCAAGGTACATCAGTGTCAGATCGCACCATTCGTCGTTGTTTGGGCCAAAGTGGACTTAATGGGAGACGACCAAGGAAGACACCACTGCTGAAGAAAAATCATAAAAAAGCAAGACTGGAATTTGCAAAAATGCATGTTGACAAGCCACAAAGCTTCTGGGAGGATGTCCTTTGGACAGATGAGACCAAACTGGAGCTTTTTGGTAAGGCACATCAACTCTATGTTCATAGACTCAAAAACCAAGCATACGAAGAAAAGAACACTGTCCCTACGGGGAAACATGGAGGAGGCTCAGTAATGTTTTGGGGCTGCTTTGCTGCATCTGGCACAGGGTGTCTTGAATGTGTGCAAGGTAAAATGAAATCTGTAGACTATCACGGCATTCTGGAGAGAAATGTGCTGCCTAGTGTCAGAAAGCTTGGTTTCAGTCGCAGGTTATGGGTCTTCCAACAGGACAACGATCCAAAACACAGCCAAAAACACCCAAGAATGGCTGAGGGAAAAGCGTTGGACTATTCTAAAGTGGCCTTCCATGAGCCCAGATCTGATTCCCACTGAATATCTGTGGAAGGAGCTGAAACATGCCATTTGGAGAAGACACCCATCAAACCTGAGACAACTGGAGCAGTTTGCTCATGAGGAGTGGGCCACAATACCTGCTGACAGCTGCAGAACGCTCACTGACGAATACAGAAATCGCTTAATTGCAGTGATTGCCTCAGAAGGTTGTGCAACAAAATATTAAGTTATGGGTACCATCATTTGTGTCCAGGCCTGTTTCATTAGTTTGTTTTTTTAAATGATTATGTTAATCAGCAATCCAAAGGTGATGGCTGATTTTGATTATTTAATTTTCAATTAATTTTTATTTGTTACTTTTGTAAGTTTCAAGTGATTTCAGTGAGAATTGTGGGTTTTTCCTTCTTTAACTGAGGGGTACCAACAATTTTGTCCACGTCTATGTCTGAAAGCACCCCGGTGTTTAGAAACTTTATGTGAGACATAAAGCCAATGAATGGCTGTGAATCAGTTTAAACGTCCCATTCTCAGTGAACGGATCGTTTTAGGTCAGTAAACATCGCTCCAGCGTCACAACAGAAACATTAACGTTTATTATGATGCCACGGAACGAGAAAAACTGAGAAAACAAGCGAGAGCGCCGCAGTCTGGACAGAGCAATGCATCATGGAGACATTTATGACCAATCTGAAGACGGATATTGATATTTTCTGAGAAGCTCTGAGCTCAATATTTACTCATGCTGCTCAGAAACAATTAACCTGCAGCTGACAGATGGCAAACCTAAGGGCAACTTCAGGTGCGTGGTTACGCTACTGCATGACGTCAGTCAGGACAGTTAGCCAAATTAGTCTGGTGTTTTTGTTTACTGAAGAGACATTCCCGCCACAATTACCTGAAAAAATGAAGAGGATTCAGAGAAAGAGGATGAAGAAACGAAGGATGATGCTGTCGGAGCTTCAACAGTCGCTATAAAAGCATAAATGATGATGAAACCATCTGCTCACGACTAATCTGTCTTCATTCATACAATAAAGCTGAAGTGAGTTGGACCAGATAGCAGAGACAGCAGATGAAATAAAATGAGAGTTAATGCCTAGCTCCACTCCGTCTCTATAAATATGTATAACTCCACCCACCGTCCAACCAACCAGCTCCACCCGTTAACACAAACCAGCCAATCACACGTCGGCATCTACGTAGACAAGCTGAGGTTCAAACTGAGCATCAGAATGGATTCATCCACCAGGCCAGCTGGTTGAAGATCAGGAATTGTTTCTTTGCTTTGAAATGATTGGCTAAAGTCAGGTTGTAATGTTTTATTCTCCTGAACTGAATCAAACCTAAACATTTTATTTATCCATTGAATAGATCTACACTGTCTGGCCAAAGACAGAGTCTCATCCTAGATTAAACAATAGGTGCGGAGCCTCTGATTGGCTGATTATCTTTCAGCTTAAACAAGTAATTTCACCCTAACTGATGCAGTGAATTTCTTCTCATTTACTAAACAACCATGTGAACAGACTCATAAAGATGCCGGTTTGCTCCAGAAGGGTCAGATTATCTGCATCGAGCAGAGAAAACATGAAGAGACGACTAAAGCTGGGTTCAGAACTGTCCAAGACCTCATTAAAACCTGGAAGGAGGGCGGGGAATCATCGTCTTCCAGGAAGGAAAATATTTTGAATGATGGAAGAAAAACAACAGTAGAGCTCAGGGCTGTTTCATAGTGAAAGTAATGAACAATGTGAAGGAACTCCAGCAGCTGGAGCCAGAAGGAAACCACCAATCAGATAAGCTGATGGAGAAAAAGGTTCGGGCTGCTGGAAAGATGGACTCTGGAGGCATGGAGGAGGTCTGATGGGCCCAGATAGGCATAGATTTCCAAAGAAAGTGATTTTAATGTTCAGAGTTTTAGATGATTTGGTTTTCTCCCTCTGCCAAAAGAAAGAGCTGAAACTTTGGATCTTCTCAGACATTCTCTTCCCGTGTTTATTCTTTCCTTCTCTTAGACAAACTTTTAAATATCTGCAACTTTCTTCCTGAAGTGTTTAACTTTACTTCCATCTCAGGATTCATGACGGTTCTCATGAGGGAGCAGCTGCACTGAAAAAACTTGCAAAAACCATAAAAGTCTGTGAATGTGGCCTCGCTCCTCTGTAAATGAGCTGGCTGATGAATGCGGCTGACGTACTCCTCTCCCTGTGGTTTCCTGATGTTGCGGCTCAGCTCCAGTTGTTTGGATAGAAAATGAAGCTCCGATCACGCCGCCTGCGGAGGATGTCCTATCTCTGTACACATCTGACAGCCATTTAAAATTCCCAGTAAGCAAACCCACATGTTAGCGGCAGACAGTGCTACATGATGACAAGCCATTTAAAAAGCTGTCATTCTCTCCTCTCCAGAAACTCATTTTCTGTCCACTCATGTTTGGCTTGGATGCTGAGATTTGCCTCTGAGTGAGCGAGGTGACGGACGTCGACGGCCAGATCCTGATTGTTCATTAAAAACTAAATGTTGAAAAAAGGAAACTAACTTCAATCAGAAGGCCGTGTGCCACAGAGGGTCGGGTCAATGCAGATTTCATTAAACTCAAAGCGTTTAACGGCTGATTTTATTGATTATATCAGGCTCTGATTCATCGATGAAATAAGTTGCTCCTCTGAGTGCAGACATTGTTTCTAATCGACCTAAAGACCCGTAAAAGGGTCGATTCAAATGAACAATGAGGTTTCAGGCTGGATGGACGGCTCTAAACGTTGATCTTCTGCACATCTGAAAAATCAAAGTATCAGATGCTTTGAATAAGTCACCAAGCTGTTTTTAAGAGGGTAAAAATTTCTGATAGATGTAAGATTTACTACAAAGAAATATTTTTCTGCAGTTGTGTGGTGTAGCAGAACGCATCTACACGAACACTAAAAATCTGATCACGGCCTGATTACTAAGTATCAGATCATCTAAGTGGTCATGGAAGGAAAGGCAAGCTTATTTATGTAACATTTCCTGTTAAAGACAATTCAAAGTGCTTTACATAAAACAGTAAAAGCATCACAGCATTTAAATGTAGGAACAAAGTTTAAAAAAACAATAAAATCATTAAAAAATAACACAAAATGGATATGTAGACAGCATAATCTGATTAGACCTGATCAGATATCTGCCATAATCGGATTAAGAAGAATCTGATTGCAGATTTCTAACCACATGTGATGTTGACCTGTATATCTGATTCATTTTGTCTCCTTATATCTAAACATGTGCAAACAGCAGCATGGCTTCGTCCAGAATCCGCTTCTCGTAATGGCAAAGATTTGTAAAATGGTAGGAGTCATGAACGAAAGACTATTTGGCGGAACATTTCTTCGTACGTTTCAATGTTCACACTGGACGCATGTTTTTTGGCCCATTTATGCTCTTTTTATGTTAAAAAAGACAAGAAATTATAAGACCTCATATGGGCCCACAACCGATTGTAAATGACTCGGATCGGACCGTAAATCTTCATCAGGAAGGACATCTGTAACATCGGATCAAATACATGCAACATTAAAGCTTCACGTAATGTCTAAACATTCATCTGAAATTTACAACGAACTTAGATCTTTATATTGGTCTGTTAAGCTGCACAGTGCTTATTAATGTGAATATTAGCACCTCTGAATACAAAAATGGAGAAGGCACGCCGGCTTTCAAAGCACAAAAACTCATGAAAAGGTAAAGAGAGGGACAGAGAGGAAGAGAGGCTGTGCACTAAATATAGCCCCATAACTCTCACAGTGATGCTGGAAAGTTCCTTTTTAAAAGCCAGAGGAGGTCTGGGCTGTTACGTGACTGCCCTTCTCATGATTCTGCACGATATAAATAAAACTGAAGGCATTAATGTTTTATGATGTAAAGAAATACTCAGCAACTCAAACAAGTTTGGAAAAGTTTTAAACAACCAGATTACGAGCGATCTTGGCCTTGACACAGTTTTCTGGAGATGTCACAGCAAACTAAGAGAAATACTAAGGGCACTTGTATTAATATATATTTTTTATGAAAGTGAGGAATAATATTGTGGGTATTATACTGTGTACTGTGTTCATGTATGTCTTTTCTATATACTATATATATTTAATATGTAACATATATTAGCTTTTTAGCCTCCTCAGACATCACATAATCGGTCTTCTGCACCATATTACTAAATTCTGTGTAGGTGGAAGCTGTCAAACACTTAAACTGCAATTTAGAAGAGATTCAAGATTGTTTTCATATCTACATCCTATATAGTAAAATATGTATAACCATAAAATCAAGGATAACGCAAAATCATATAAATCTATTTTGTGGTCCCTCCTAACCACAATGTGTGGTAGAAATCTCTTTTGTAAGTCAAAGTAAAGCTGGTGTCTCAGGAGGATAAAGCTCTTTAGATCGGTTTCGGCCCCAAAACTTCCATATCTGTAAGGTTTTAGTAAGAATAGTCATGGGTGCACAGTGATGCAGGTTATTACAGAGTTATGTGTGTGCGTTGTTAACACACCAACTTTGTGCTGTTCTCTTTAATCAGCTTTATCTAAAATCGAATTTAGGGTGAATATAATTAACACTTGTTACAAAGAACATTGTTTTCAACATACTTTAAAACATGAAGCCCTGCAGAGCTGTTAGCTTGTTGGCTATCCCATCTCACGCAGTTACATTAAAGAGATACCGTAGAACTTTAGGGGTGCTAAAACTGTAAAAACCCACTGGCAAAAAGACACCGTCCCAAAATTAACCCCTCCTTCCCTTTCTGGCCTCCTCACACATGTTTTCACCTTCTTATTTCGTTCAATCATGAGAAAACAGCAGCACAAAGCAGAGCCTCTGAGTTTATAGAGGGGGGGCGTGAAGCAAGGCACTGCAGGTCACATGACCCCATGAGAGACGGATCCGCTCCTGTAAAGTTACTGTTCTGCACTCAGGCGGATAAAGTTCGCCGTCTGTTCTGTAAATGCTCTGTCCATATTTGTATTTCCTGCGGCTTATTCATCTAAAAAAAGTTCATTCATTTAAAAAAAAAAAAACGTGTTTTTTTAAATGGTTATTTCAATTACTTATTAAAATGCAAGAGATTGTGAAAGTCGAGAGGAACCAGATGAGGACCCCAGAAATGATCCATTATTCCTCACAAGGCTGATGTTTGGGTCAGAAGTTAACACAGTATCCCTTTAAACCCATAAGCACACCGTTGTCGTCTCTGTTGCCGCAGTAACGGATGCGGAGCAGCATCCTTCTGAAGTCGTGTGAATCAACCTGAGTGGTGGGTCGTTGCTGATTTTATTGTGTGAAGATGCAAACGAGGTGTGAAACTGGGTCCCTGTCAGACCTGGACCGCCGAGGCTCAACAAGCGATTGTTTCTGAATGATCTGGCTGCTACATCTGAAGACAAGGAGCTAATTAAAAGTCAAATTAGATTCTACTGTCATGCATTAATGATGATAAACGACGCAGCCAGTTGCTCCTCGCCCGGATGAAACACCGAAGTCGCTGTAAAAACCAGCAAACAGCAGCCTTCCAGGAGCACAAAGCAGCAGTGATGATGATGATAAGGAGGAGGATGAGGATGATGATGATGAGGAGGATGATGATGACACAGTTGGCATTTCAGCTGTCGGTGCAAACATCTGGCCTCTGTGGACACGCTTTCATAAGAGCAGCCTCTCACTTCCTGTCACCGTTAACAAAGAGCCATCGCTAAAAGCCTTTATTTAAAGCAGGCACGAGTAATTAGATTACTCTCCTGTGCAGGCTAGAATAGGTCGGAGCTCCTATGAGGTGCGTTCAATACTCAGACTTTCACAGCACGGCACTTCAGCGCACCGATTTATTTTTTTATTTTTTTTTATTTATTTATTTATTTATTTATTT
>JAVQJG010012168.1:0-32406 GCA_036024015.1 Craterocephalus amniculus
GACTGGCGACCTGTCCAGGGTGTACCCCGCCTCTCGCCCCTTGACAGCTGGGATAGGCTCCAGCACACCCGCGACCCACTTGGATTAAGCGGTTCAGAAAATGGATGGATGGATGTTAAACTTTCTGTCCAAGTTTGTTTTAATTCGCTAATTTAAACTGTTACAGGGAAAGTTTCATGCAAACCATCAGACAATATGCTTTCCACCCAATTTGATTCTTTTATGATTTTTGGGAGGTTTTACTGGTTTGATTCAAATTGTGATTCTTGCGATGCTTCAATATTGCCGTTTTTGTTATTTTTTGTTTGCTTTTTTTAAAGCCCAGAACATGTGAAAAAAAAATTAATCAGGAACCGTATTTCCACCAAAAAACTGAACACATGTGAGTCAGTTTTTAATATTCATTCAGAAGGACTATATTTGGACCCACTGAAAAAGAAGTGCGAGACAAGTAAAAAAAAAGTTAAAAATAAGACATAATAATAGAAATTTATAGTGATTTTATTTAAGTTTCAAAAGCACAACACAGCATACACACCATAGTTCTACTTGATATAAAATGCTGCTTTTAAAAATGAAAAAAGGGAAAAAAAATGTAACTTAATAGTTTTTAATGTTTTGAGTGGAAAATTTGATTCTGCATTTTACAAAAAAAAAAAGTATATTTGTGTGAATTGTTTATCCTGGGTTCTGTCTCGACTCTGGGACCACGTTCAGGGTTCTAGTCGGTCCTGTTGGGAAACACGGATAGGACTGGCAGTCAGTGACAGCAGAGTTTCTGAGGGTTTCAGCTGAAGCATGCGGCTGCTGAAGCTCTTTCATTTTCCAGCTGTGTGTTTGCGCTCGCAGCAGGCGACCTGCTGTTGCTCTCCACATGAAGCTCGCTGCGTTTCGGCTGCAGGACTTCATCAAGCTGCTGCTTCTGTTTGAAAATGTGGAGTCTGCACATAGAATAAACACATTCTTCTGTATATTTAATGTTTGGGGATTGATTAAAAAGCTAATCTTCCTGTTGGAGTCTGTGCGTAATGCTTGAACCGATGCGGAGTTCATGAGGATAAATGCTTCTGTGTTACTGCATTCAGACTGTCAGTCTGTTGCTGAGACTCTGACTCAACGCTTGTTAACATTACTGCTGTTCGTTTCTGAAGTTCTTTCATCATCCCTGACAGGCTGATGGAAGCATGTTCCTCCGGCTTTGCATCCTATAGGCTTTTACATAAAGCATCTGTCAGGTGATGGAGCATGAATGAGGGGAGGAAGAGGAGGAGGACTGACAGGGATGTAAGAGGGAGGAAGAGTTAAGAATGTAGTTTGTGTTTCTGAAGTCACCTGTTTTATTTGAGAAGATTGAGGTGTGTTTTAAGTCCATGAAGACTCACAGATAAGCTAAAACCCAGTAAAACCAGTCAGGACTTCCTGCAGTGTTGCAGTAATACATAAACAGTAATTCAGATGTTTAAACCAAGATATTTTATCATTTTATGGAAAGAAAATTAGCTCATTTTGTGTTTCAACATATCCTATAAAATGCCGGAAAGGGATAAAAAAAAGCTGGGAATATGAAAAACAATTGGAGCTGGATGTGACAACTACAACAGGACAGTAACATGACTGATTAGCAGCATTTCAGAGAGTCTCTTAGATGGACAGAGGTTCTCCAGTCTGAGACAAACTGGGTCTAAAAGTTGAGGAACAATTTCAGAAAAATGTTCCTTAATGTAAAACTGTGAAACTTGAATATCCCAGTCTACTGTGTATAATAATCAAAGCATGCAGAGAATTAGGAGGAATCTCTGTGCACAGGGGACACGGCTGAATGCTGCATTCTGCTTTTATTTACTGGTTTAGGTTGAATATTTTCTGTCAGCTTTGCAGGAGTTTCGTTATTTTAAAGATGTGTTTTTGGGGGGCAACTTTTAATTATAAAACTTGTATTAACTTTTTGTTTTGTATATTCTGAACTCATTTGAATATGTAAATGATGTGGGTGGGGCCTGTAAGGGAATTCCCAAAATAAATCCCCTTGAGAAATTTAATATATCAGTTTTATTTTACCTTAAACAAGCAAACATGCTAATCCGCTGCTGGAAATAGTCCCTGCCCTAGTTAAGCCTGCTGTTTAAGGAAAATTATTGATCGGTCGTCTTCAGTGAGAAGCAAAGAGCCGCAGACAGGACTTCAAGCAGAATTTATCATCAGACTTGTTTACTGCAGGAGAAAATATAGAAGCCGTCCATCCGTCTTTCTGTACTCTGGGTTGAACTCTTGGACCTGAGAAACGGTGAGCGATAAAACTCGTCCAGTCTGTCATCTCAGATACATCCGTCGGAGGAAAACTGTGTGTGTGTGTGTGTGTGTGAGTGTGTGTGTGTGCTGAAATGTGTGGCTTTCTGTGTGGGTGGAAGAAGATGTTCGCTTTCTGCATCCCAGGGCAAACTTAGCGTGAGTGTGAGACGGAAAAGAAACCATGTGAACCTCACATCCCTGCGTGTGTGTGTGTGTGTGTGTGTGTGTGTGAGTGTGTGTGTGTGTGTGTGTGTGTGTGTGCTGTGTACCAGCATGAGCTTCTACACTGCTAATAGCTGTGCTCTGCGCCATCATGGAATGAGCAGCTGTCCGACTGTTGGGTCCTAACTGTGTCACCCTGCCCCTCGCCGCAGGCCTCATGGCTGCGACCCACTTCTCACAGATGTCCAGTCTTCACGTCATCCTGCTGCCACACCCCACTCAGGACCCCTGCCCCCTTCTGCATCCGCGTTCTTGGACCAGGAACTCCAAGAGGCCTTCCAGGAATGCGAAGAGCAAATGGTGTCACTGGGCATGCTCCCCCCCACAGAATGCCCCGGAAACAAGCCTGAGAGAGTTTACGATGTAGGGAAGACAACCGGTGAGGTGATGGTTAATAAGTCCAGTGAGTCATCGTCACCACCTGCAGTTGTAGTCCAGACAGGACATAGCAACGGGTTCCATGGAAACAGCCGTACACATGGAAACAGTGAGGCAGCAAAGAGTCAGGAAGATACAGTAATGTTTAGTTTTAGGGATTATATTCTAGGCACTGAGAACAGTGATGGGACGGAGACAGAGAGTGAAGTCAAAGGTAATCAGAGCATGGATGTCTGTGAACGTTCAGAGGTTAAGCCAGAAAAAGAGAAAACGACAGATGAACCAAAGAAAACACCCCCAGAGACACATTCAGAAATAGCAACAGGTTCATGTAAAGAAAGTCCAGATTGTGTCGTATTTAGTGAGCAGATAGACGGTCCAGTGAACAAATATGCAAGTTCTACTGAATTTGATGAGGAAAAAAGCACTGCTCGCTGCGATACAATGCTTTCAGAGGAAAATACAAAGGAAGGAACAGAGACTGGGATCATGAAGAAAGAAAAGCTAAAGGATGAGTGCTGTATACGCATTTGTAAAACTGAAGCTGAGGTGAATAATTCATCCACAGCGACGCGTGATAAAGACACAATATCAGAGCTGCAGTCGGATGCCCGGGCAGGAACAGAGCAGCACAAAGACAATCAATCAGAGTCAAAAGCACACAAACGGATGAGTTCAGCACGTGGCACAGAGGCTGGGCCCAACAAAGAGGCAAAGAAGAGGAAAAACAGGAAAAAGAAAAAGCCGGCCAAGTGCTCCGAGAATGAACAGAAAACAAAAAAAGTTGTAGAATCTGAAAATGAAACGCAAGTTGTGTCAGTCCATAACACTGTCTGTCGCACGGAGTCACCAGAGAAGGCGGTATCGGTTTCAGAGGCAGACGTTCAGGCTGTGATTTGTGGGGAACAGCCTGATAACAGGTTCGATTACAAGCAGCAGCTGATTCCAGAGGGAGGACTGGTCTCCAGTCTGCCTCTAACATCCTCCCATCGCCGTCAGGATCATCTTACTGCCTCCGCCTGTTCACCTGTGTCTAAGAGGCCCCATCAGTCAGATGACCACAACCATTCGGACACTGGAAACATTATAAATCACAGCTCCTCTGAAAACTCACAGTGGGAAGAGCTTATAACCGGAGGAGAAATCAACCTCCAAAATACACCCACGACAAATGTCCAAGCTACAGATATCAAACCAGCGGCTGCTGATGTGAGATCAGATGCTCCAACGCAACAAGCTACAGTAGCCACAGAAGTAAAAATACTCACACAGGATAGTCAGAGCCCACTCTCTGACAGCACAACTTATGTGGGAGAGAGGTGCGTGGAGAGTGCCCTTGAAAAGGCTTTAATGGTGGTAACTGCGTTGCCACTGACAACACCCACTGTGCCAGAAGTGATACAAAGCGAGGGAGAGGGAGAAAGTGTGAGGCGTGATTTAGTGGAGAGAGTAGCTACTGTAGCAGAGAGTGAGAAGGGAGTACGGGAAAAAGAACCGAGAGGCAGCGAAAAGTGCCTGAGCCCTGCAGATGGAGAAGGAGACGAACTCCTGCTCAGCCCCCCTCAGCTCCCGTTAATCTGCTCGCAAGGAGAATGCTCAGTTGCATTCTCAGCCAAAGAGGGAAAGACTGCGTGTGAAAAAAGCAGCAGCAGCAGAAAAATGCCACACAACTTGGCCGAGGCAGAAACGAAGGGACCGGGAGGGACGAGCATTCGCGGCTCAGACGCTGACATCTCGCCAGCCGAGGAGGGAGACGCAGAGAAGGAGCTGCGGCGATCGGAAGCCTGTATCAGTACCTCTCCCCACGGGCTGCTCGCCGGTCCTGATTTTCAGGATAACGGTGCTGCGCGATCAGAAAGATCGGGAGAGGGAGGAGTAGGAGGAGAGGAGGTGGGAGAGGAAGCCAGGCAGGCTGGAGATCACAGTTTATCCAGCCAGACAGAGAGCGCTGCCGGTGGGGTGTCATCAGCCGACACAGAATCGCGTCCGCCCACTGATGTTGCCGAGTCACAGCTGAAGTCACAGAACTGGAGTGAGCCGATTGATAAAACCACCGAGGGCATCTGCTCTGGAGAGGAGCGTCTCTTCCACCCCTGCCAGGAACAGCGTGGCGTAGCAATTTCACCTCACAATTTGCAAAGCTCCAGCGATACAGATGGAGGGATAACGGCTGGTCCAATGCAGAAGCTGCTTTCAGAGGAAGCATTGCCTTTGGGACACATTTATGAGGATTCCTTCATCAGAGAGACAGACTGCAATCAAACCTTCCTTCCTTCGATTTCACCGCAGCGTTTGACTACTTCACAACAAACCGAGCAAGAAGGAAACTGCGATCAACAGGTTCAAGCCGACGGCAAAGAAGAGAAAACAATTAAAAGAGGAGCTGAATCTCAAGTCATAGACCTCACCCAGTGCAACCGCGGTAGCCCTGATATGTCTGGAGCGGGTGTGACTGTCAGCAATAAGGCGAACAACAGAGTTCACTTTGCAGATGATGTGAAACAAAAGAGCACTTCCTCTGTGGAGCTCATGAAGATGCCATCTCCAGCTTTTGATTGTGCCTCTTTGCCTCCGTTGACTGTTTATGAGAGTTTGCACCATCCTGTGGTTGAGGCCAGTTACACCTTCACAGAGTTTCTTAGCTTGAAGAAACCAGAAATCCCCACAAACCCAGCTCCCAATGAGAAGGAAGCAGCAAGGCCTGGACACGTTCACTTTCCAGAACCACAGACGGAGGACAAGTCAGATAAAACAGATACCAAGAAAGACATCGCCATAGATTACTCAGCTCACGACAACTTTGAGACAAACATTGTAGATTTACGGCCGTTGGCCACGGCTCGCTCACACCAGCTGTCAAGTCCTACAGGGAGTGAAGACTGTAACGCGGAAGTTGAGCCTCATGCTGAGGCTAAAAGCTCATGTGCGACTGACGTAGCTCAGGAGTCTTTAAAACTTAATGTTACTGGGATTCTTCAAGAAAAAGACGGAGGCCAAAATCTTCCACTCAAGCTTCCAGCTGATGATGTCACCTGCAACACTCTCTCCTCTGACTTTCCCAGAGATCTCGACCTCATTGCAACATATGAAGCTGAGACCTCCACCTGTGTAGCCTCGCCTGAGATGAAGCCTTCTGTCACTGATGAGCCTCCCAGTCCGCCATGTGAAATACATCCCAGTGCATCAGTTGACACGGATCTCAAGGAAGGTAGGGAGGGGCCGAAGTTCAAAACTGGCTCTGCTGATGCAACAAAAGATGAAACGGTGACTTCACAAGTAGGAGGCTCTGACCAGTCCAGTCCTGCTGGTGACCACTGTCTTAACAATCCATCTTTTGTGCTGCGGCCTCCTGGTCCGATGTTGAGTCATTTAGAGTTCATTACTGACTGTGGTGTCTCTCTTCCTGAGCCGACGGATAACCGCAGTGCTGATGGAGACTGCACCAAAGCCTCCGGAGAGGCGGATGGCCATAAAAGTGGTGAAATGACACAAAGGTTTCTTGCGCAGGAACAGGAGCACAGTGATGACGCCGTAAAAGCAAGCAGGATTTGTCTGGAACCGCAAGATAAAAACAGTGCTCAGCAGTCTGTCGATGAAACTGAGGAATCTGTTGCCAGTATTAAAAATATTCCTTCACAGGGGATGAATTGGCCTCCTGTCGTAGTTGGTGTACAGTCCCAGGATGAGGCCGATGATGAACATTCTCTATGCCACACTAAACCAGACTTTATTGACTATGAACCTGTTAGTTGTAAAGCATCCATTAGGGATGAACTGATAAATGTCAGCTCTGACCTTTCCGCCACTGACATGTGTGACAATATGGAAGAGAAAAACAAAGTGGGAGGTCAGACGTTGCTGCTGTTTGGGGATAAAAAGGAAGAAAATGAAGAGGCAACAATGGATAATCAAAAGGAAGCAGCAGACGCCTTCAGAGAGCAGACAGGAAAGACAAGGCCAGCATTACAACAACATATTGGACCAGATGAAGAGGATGTTGTAGAAGGAGAATCTAAATCTGAGCCTGAAACGTGCCCCCTTCCACCCCACAGAAGTACAGGGACACCCGAGGACATCCAGCCAGCCGAGCTAGAGAACTGTAGTGAGACAGTTTATGACCAGAGTTTGCGCCAAACTTTGACGGCGGCGCTGGAATGCAGCTTTGCCACTGATGCTACGCTAGAGTCAAGTGCTGCTCCTGGCCAGTCCCAGTCGTCAGGAAATCTAAACTGTTTTGCTCAGCAGCAGCAGCAGTTTCTGGGATCCAGACAACCCACAGAGGAACTGTCAGGTGGCATCACGGAGCGCGGAGAAAAGACTAACAGTCAAACCCAAGCAGAGGAGGGAGACAGCTTTGTGGAATGTCTGTGTCAGACAGGAAGCGGGGATGAGTTGGCAGGAGATGACAGCAGTGGCATTAGAGGAGTGGCAGGTCAAGAGAAAAGCAAGGGAACTAAAGCTGCAGGGGAAGATATGCCGTCCCCCTTTTCTAGAGGTTTAAATGGAAGCGAATGTGGTACTGAAAGGATTACTTCAGTTGACACAGGGATAGGAATAACTAGCTCTCAAGCAGGTGACACAATGGAGGACATAGATGAGAATAAAGCCCCGGGGGAAGGGCTTGGTGCTTTGGATGTAAATTTAATGCCAGAGGCTGAAATTATGAGTGAGCTGAGTGGTAGAGGCCCCCAAAGAAACCTTGAAATGTCAAATAACAGCGCTCTGTCTGTTGAGTTTGCTTTGCAGCAACTTGAGACTTCACCTTTCCAAGATTCAGTTCCATCAATGGTCAGCGCTGGCGGTCGCGACATTCAAACAAGTGTTATTTCAAGTGAAAACCAGGCTGAAGAAATTCTTACAGAGATTTCCAGTCCTCTGCCAGAGCCTGCCGGGCAGACAGAAACTGGGGGAAAGGATTTCAGTGCTGCCATGGCTTTGAAAAGCGAGAATGGCGAAACTGGGGAGTGTGAAATCAAGGATACAACATGCAAGCCTCTGGAGCTGCAAAGCTGCAATAAAACCACAGACACACAATGCGGCCCAGTCGAGCAAACAGCCATAAAAGGCCCCGATGTTCGGGAGATCACAAAAGATGAGTCAGCTTTAGTTGAGGGGAAAGTTAGCAGCAATGAAAGGGAACAATGTGAGGTAAAAGTACCTGACAGTAATGAAGAAGAGAAAAAGCAGGGCCTTGTAGGTTTATATGCTGAAGATTGTGGAACAGAATTGGTCTCAGGCCAGTTTCAAAGTGGGTTGTTCCCTAGTTCTAAAGAGATAGATGTTTGTCACTCTCAGGGGACTCCTGGTCCGTCCGAGGGAGTAGAAAATGACGATACTACAGGGGATACCAAAGCTGCATCTGTTTCATCAATGCACCTGGACGATCTTCCATCAACAAGCTATGTAGCCCCTAATGAGTCAGAGAAACCCAATGATCAAGTGACATTATCAAAGCCCCCGGATGATACTGTGCTAAGTCCCACCGTCGCTGCCTCCCAGCGTGGTGGAAAATCACGTGAAGCGGCTCCTGCACGGGACTCTCCTGGTGAACAAGTGGACGGTGCTTATGTGTCAGAGTCTCCTGCTCCCGGACAAACGGCCCGGGAACCTGACACAAACTGGATAAAAGCCCTAAAAGAAGCTGCATCTCTCTCTCAGAGGGAAGAAGCAAAAACAGGGGACAAGTTGAGGTAAACAAGAGAGCATGTGTGTGTTTGAAATCATTGAAAGTGTAAAAATACCCCCAAAGCTGTAGATAAGAGGAGTATATACACACAAAATCTGAGAGTTATTACATACATTTTATGTCTGAACACAGCTTTTATGTTTCTTTTCATTTTCTAAAAGTAACACCATGTTCAGGGCCGGTTTGGAGCGATATTGTGGAGAGCAGTGTGACAATGAATATGAATGAGGAGGTAAACACAGAGCTGCACTTTGTATTGACTCCTGCTCAGTCATATGACTGTGCCCATTGAAGTCTAATGGGAGTAATGCAGCCCATTATATTCAAAGGGTGACATCAGCTGTGACATCTTCCCTGGTCTCCAGGGCAAGGACAAGCCTTTTCTCATACTTAACACACTTCTTAACACACATACGAATTATGCCACACACCCTATTTTGACGACACTTTTCCTCCTGCCCCATTGGAAATACACTGTTATGATTTGTTGTGGATGTGCCATAAACTAACCCACCTCTTGTCTTGTTTTTTCTCAGACCCCTCCCATCTCTGGACTCTCCTCAGCTAGAGTTTGTAACACCTACTGAGGAGATAGCAGCTCCTTTAACACAAGACGAGGAGATCCCACCGCTGGAGCCAGCTACAAAGAAGACAACAGTAAGCTCATCTCTAAATGTTCTGAAGAGGCCAGTAGACCTTCCCGGGCCCTTAGAAAAGGCTGCAGATCTCCCAGAACCACCACGGTTCACTGCAGAGCTTTCCATATCAACGCAGAGCACAAAGGCAGAAGAAGCACCAAAAACAGACGAGCCGTCAGAGCCAACTCCAGATGACTTTACAGAATCTGAGAAAAAGGCTGATGTGTTAACGTCTACCACTGAGATCAAACAGATCCCAGAACCAGCAGAAAATGAGGAACCACAATCAAAAACGAAGACAGCAGAGCCCGTACAACAGGAGAAGACGCTGCCAGACGAGCTAGAAGAGAAGCCAGTAGCGGAGCCACTGCGAGTCCCGGCTGTGAAGAATACTGTGACAGAACCGGTGGAGGATCCCACTGCAGAGCTCCAGGACAGCCGGTGAGTTTACGTGAAAACTGGTGTTATAGGCGTGTGTTTTTTTCCCCATCTGGCATTTTTTAAAAGTCAATTTCAGAAGCAGGACAGAGACATCCATTCATTGTTCCTCGTGGGTTTTGAACGGCTGTCTACAGTTTCACAGAAAGCCCATTTTACCAGTAAATCACCTCGTAATGTTTCCCAAGGAGGCTTCTAACAGACGTCTCCGCTCCGTCTGCATCTTAGTTTTACTAAACATGCTTGTGAGGAAAATTAAGCTGTTAAAACAGATTCTCTAACATCATTATATTAAACCAAAAACATTTCCAAGACATCATGATTCTCCTACCGATGTTTTGGATATTTCTGCCATTCACTTGTCAAACGGGAAATCTCAGAGGGGCTTTACGGCACACAACCTCTCGCCACACATTTTAAATGGATTAGTTTGGCTTACGATTCTGAATGTTGATTAAAAACAATCTCAATACTGATTAAAAACGATTCTGTCTCCGGACTAAGGAGGCGTCCACATGCCAGCGTAGCACTTGCTACCTGTCAGTCTCAGCACTTGCTCATACGAAACAGAGGAAGAAGGACGTTGCTATATCCTGTTACATTTCATCAATAGCTAAAGTTACACTTGTGGCTGAGACGGAAATATGACTGCATGGCCGGTGTGTGTGCGCATGTGTGTTTGTGTGAGCATCTGTTTTTTTCCCCTCCGCCCCTAGAGGCTGTCCTAGCTGTCAGTCCTGCTCAGTCTGTGTGGCTTTGTGAACTGAAGCCTGTAGTGGGAGGAATTTGGGCAGGGACTCAGTCCCACTGAAGTCATTTGCACAGACCAGACAGAGTGGAACAAGAGGCAGAGTTCAGAGAAACACTCGAGCATGTGCCGTGGAGCGTGTTTGTGTGTGTGTGAGACGGAGTCAGCCGGAGTCACAGAGGGGAGAATAACCGGGACGTGCAGTCAGCGTCTCTGCTGCGCTGGAAACCTCGTTTCTATAGTTTACCAAAGTTACCGCTCAAGTTCGGTGATGTCTCCATCTGTGGCTGAAACCTGGGTGAGTTGACAGAAAGGAGCTGCTCAGTTTTTCCGTCTGTGTGTGTGTGTGTGTTTATGTGTTTGTGTGTGTAGAGTAAGTGTTGGTGCTTACAGTAAATCCCTCCAGGTGGACGCAGCAGATGGTCTGTAGGTAACTAGTGCTAATTACTCTGCGTCTGTTGACCTCAGCAGATGGGCAGACGGGAGAAAAATGAAGGCTTTTCTGGAGCGAAGTTGCGCAATTTAAACTGAATTGAAAAAGGTAGAACAGGTTACAGCAGGTCACACTCCGCCCGGTGTTTATACCCTGAGTAATATTACACCTAATGATTAACCACCGACTGAGAGTTTTCCAAAAGTCCTGCCAGCATCAAAGATCTTTTTTCTTTATAGATAATTTTGGGGCCTTTCTGTAAGCATGAAGGTCTGTGAGTTTATTCTGTGTTATATTTGGCATAAAGCTGAAGTTTTACTCATGAAACTCAGACGTCTGTCACTCTTTAGCTCTGTGTGTGTCCGATATTATTCCTCCATGATTTAACCCACATTGTACTGTAAATAGACCAGTTGCCATGACGATTTTTGGTTCATTTGACTGTGCTGGGGGAAGTGAACAAACGTGTATCTGTCATGTGTTCTTCCACACTGACCTACCTTGGAGTAATTCCTGGGTTTTTGTGGCGAACAGATAAATTTGCAACACTGTAAAAACTACGATATGAGGTTAAATAAGGAGTTTGTGGCAAAGTTTAGTGCAGAGGATGAAATAGCTGTTGGCTGCAGGACAGAAACGGTCCTCCCATCATTACAGCATTAAAAACACTTTCCTCTGTAACCTCAGCTGGTTTCATTTAGAGTTCTTCGTATTGCGTTAAACACCTGGACTTTTGAGTTTTTCGTTTTTTTTCGTCAGTTTTGGCAAATTACACGTCTGCAACAGTAGGGGCCATATAATCCAGCTTTATCTGTTAATTGGAAATCTCTGTAGGTGTAATTACATGTATGTTTTCTTTGAATGGCCTTCGCTGAGTTACTACCAATGAAAAGCTGCGCTGGACAGTATCCAGGCGTTGCTGCCAGGAGCGAAATGTAACTGACATGAAGCGGTGGGATGTCCGGCTATAAAAGGGCGCATGGCGCTACATGTAATTTGTTGCATTCACTCTGTTCTGACAAGAAGTCCTCCGCTGCTTCTTTGATATCATCTCTGAGCAGAGTTCATTGGAAATCTCCAGCTGTTAACCTGAGCAGATAAGCTGACAGCATTTCCACATAAAAGCGGCACAGAATCAGTAAATATTTCACACTTCACCAGTTCCCAACACATAATCTTATTTTCTTCCCGCTCTGTCTTCTCCCTCAGCTCGCTTTTTTTTTTTTTTTTGTCCTCTCCAGAGCATTTTTTGTCCATCTTTGGAGGCAGCAGTCAGTCTCATGACTTTGTGATTGGGACTCGGTTGTCTGCAGAAGCCGAGACGTGTGGCTTTGTCCTGTTGGTGGAAGTTCATGACCACAGATTTACAAAAAACCCCAAATGAAACACAGTAAAAGTGAAACTAAATCAGACTGTGGAATATATAAGGTAAATGCTTCCATCCTGCCTTGATTAGAAATAAGGTTTATGTGTTTAAAGGAATGCCAGCAGCCACACCAGTGTTAAAATGTAAACTTTAACCTGTTCCGCCCTAAAGAAAAGCACACACCCTCATTAAATAAGTTTTGATTTCACTGGTGAGAGAATGAGAAGAACAGTTGGAGACGAGCTGAACTTTGTTACGACATCAGGCGAAGAGCATCTCAGCAGACCTCCGACCCAACGCATGACTACAGACCACGCATCTTAACTTGATGGAGGTGTTGTGAAGCTCCAGTTTGCAGAAGAGACTACTGGGATATTTTTAGAGCCAAACAGAAGGCGCTCCCCAAGTGGGGAACAGCTGCATGGGCGTCCGTTGCATTGCCTGTCAGATTAGAGAGCCTACCACTCCTGATAAGAGCAGCATGAACCAGGGCCAAATCCTCTCCACCAGGTGGTCGGTGATGACAGAGACCGTTTCCATCAAACAGAGCACCTCTCTGCAGGCGTGGAGCCTCATGTAAGGAGTAATACGTTCAGTTCTTGTTGTTTGAATGAAAAGTTGTTGTTAGGATGATGCATATTTCTCATGTCGCTCTTCAGTTTAGATGAGAGGAGCTCTCTGTTTATCTCTGCATTGATGCAAGCTTATTGCTTTCATTATCTGAACAAGGACACGAAGGAAAATACAGTACATACGCTGAATCACTGAGCTTGACATGAATGTTTTGGTTTTTTTTTGTTGATATTGTGCTCCCTCCCTGCAGGCTCTCCCTTGCTGAGCAGGCAGAGAGAGGTCACCCTGCCTCTGCTTCTCCCACGATTCCTACCTCTGAGCACCACTTCCTGTCTGCCCTCCCTCCTCACCTCCAAGACACCACAGAGCCCCTTATTCTTGCTCCCGCACCCCCAGGGAGTTGCACACTTGAAGCTCTTCCAACCCCACCTGCATCCCCCCACCCTCCTCCTCCAGCTCATGCCGCCCCCTCTGCACCTTCTGCTGACCGTTATGAGGACATTAACCCGACTCCTGGCTTCCACGTCCCTTTAAGGTACGAACTTGTCACTGTCCCCGAAACTGTTCATTTGTTAGTTGATCGCTGTTAATATTTTCTATAAATAAAAAGTGTTTTTTTTTTCATTTAGGCTTCAGAATAAACTTTCTCTGTGCTGACACTAGTCTCTTTAAGCCCTCTGAAAGAAAATCAGCCGAGTCCTTATCGGCTCAGCCTCATGGCTCAGATCAAACGGCAGCATTAAACTGACATCTGGTCCACTTACTGACCTTGTAGATCCTGATTCCCAGAGCTCACAGAGAGCTTCCTTATTCTAACTCTAAGTAGTAGTTCCACTTACCAAGTGTGAGATCTGATGTTGACTCCTTGCTTATATTTACACAGAAAATACATACCTGGGGCTCACAGATGCTTATCTTATGGACTCAGACCATGGTAAAACACATGTCCAGAGACAAAAATCTGTTCATTCACACATTTTCCAGTTGGCCTGCTTCTTCTTCACTGATAGCAGTAACTCTCTGGAGTCTCTGCTAGTCTGACACCTGCCTAAATAGTGCAGCACATAATTCGCAGTCAAATGGTGAAGTGCAGTTTTTACACCATCAGTGTCAGTTAGAGAAATCATGTAAACAACATGTTAATTAGCCCCGTTGTTAAACTAATACGACTAATCAGGCGATTCATGTCTCATGTTTCACACATTCTCATCTGATGCTCCGCAAGAAAATGAGTAACTGTATTTGTTTGAATATAAAAGTGCTCTTAGAGGAAACCTGACCTGTAACTCATGACAGGGATGATCATGGTTGGATGAATTATCCATTACAGTTACCATTTTCTAGTGAAATCCAAAGCATATTCTGTCTGCAATGTCAACATCTGGCTTTATTACTGTACTCACAAAATTACAGTATACTGTGTCCACCACATCAACTGAAAGGAAACTGGATTTTCTAATGTGGATTTAGTGGTCATGGAAACTCAAATGCATACTGGGCAATTGTGGCCAGTTAAAGGCAAATATAGGAAAAGCTCTAAGATTGAATATATGGATATTTTAGAGGTGCTTACCCCTCATAACCACATTGTGTGTTATTGCAGTTTTTTTGCCGTTTAGCTTCTTGTGCAGGGTTATAGGGATCACTTAGAGCTGCTGCATAATAATGTTTATTTAATCAGATATGCATGGTTGCATTGAAACAATTCTGATAGTTCCACATGCTTCATTTCTGCATAAACCTTCTGCTGCTGGTATCAAATGTTCCTGTATAGTTGCTCTCAGCATCGCAGTTTATTCCACACACACTATTTTATGATAGGGAATGACTCAGCCACTTCCATGGTGCAATTTCATTTGGAGCCAGCAGAGGGCGTTTCCATTCATATTCCACTGACTGCCTTTGTGTGCACCTGAGTGTCTGAATGCTGCAGTAAGTAACCTGCTGCAAACATGTCTAAACATGAAAAAACTGATTTGTCTAAAAAAGATTTTATGTGCAGACTTAGATATTTGCTCATGGCAAGTGTATTATTCTTTGCCTTTAAAAAAAAGCAACCTGGGCTCTTACAAGACCAGGATTTTGAGAATGCCAGGCTAGCATAATTTATTATTTATGGTATCTGAGAGATCTATTGGATATACTGTAGAAGAGTGCAGTTCTAGCAGAGAGACATGGGCTTAATATTCTGACTGCATGACACAGATTGTCATGTTTGCTTGAAGAATCACAACAAAATATGCCAACACATTCGTAGAGATGCACTAGTTTTAACCTCATGCATGCTGGGTGTGTGGAAAACTGTAGAATATACAGTTTTAAGCTGACGAAGGGATGAGAAATCAGTCCCTGCTGTGACTAAATGGCTCAGATAGTTTTTCATCTTGTTCAAAGGGAAAGTAATTTGAGTAAGCTATAATAACTGTATAATTAGCTTAAAGAAAAAACAAAAAATCCAGCTTTTTTAGCTGAAGAAATTCTAAAAAGGAAATTTTCAGTTACCCCTGCACAGTATATGTGCACAATGCACTGGTTCTTTGTTTTATTTCCTTATAAATGTTCCCAAGCAGCCATCTCCTCTCACTCACTCAGAATAATTTCTTTTCTATCATAGCCTTCTGTTTTCTATTTGAGACTGAAGGTAAAATAAGATATGAAGCACAGGTGACCTGCTTCAAGCAGGAATCTTTTTTTTCTCATCTCATGTGACCAGAAAACATGTGTTTGAGTTAATGGGCCAATCTTAGCTTTCATTTCACTGGGTCCTTTCTTCTCAGTGATGCTCTCATAACTCCTCTGCTTCTGTGGTTTACTTTGAAGAAGGACTCAGAAGGAATGCCACAGAATCTCAAGATAATTTATAAGATTTAGGATTTAGAGTAAACATCAAAATTGATCACTGTGAGCTGCTGTAAAAAGAATGAATTCTTTTTCTTACCTAAAAAAAGGAAAGAAAAAAAGTGTGCCTGATGTGTAGCTCTTTAGCTGGAGGTTCACAAGGACAGATCATTACCTAGACAGTATTTCCCAAAATACTTGTTTGAACTGCTGTGGTCACTCGTATAGCTGATATTGGATTATAATAATCAAGAACTCATCTGATAGTTTCCATCTCATCTTATTTGAGCCATTTTATAACACTTGAGCTTTATTAATTTTGCCATAAATGTGTCAAAAGCTATGTTTCACATAATCTATGTTTTTATATAAATATAATTATAATTACAGTTAGTTCTCCTGTTATTGATTAAGTATCAAATATTCCATTTATCTTCTTCAAGCTTATTTGGGTATGTTTATATCTTTTAGGATCTTTTTGTCACTTACAAACATTCCGGTCAGAATCTAAAGATTAGTGTTCAGATATTTTATATACATTCTTGTTATGCTTTTAGTAACAATTCCTCAACATCTCAGGTCATCATATGAGAGTAGATCTATACCCTTCTTCATCTCATCACAGGTATATAGACGTTATTTTACTGCTCCCATTAGCTTTGGTGACGAGAAATTATTCCAGAATATTCCAGTTGCAGCACAGAGACCTAACGTTTGAGCCGGCTACATCCATGTAGACTGCAGTGACCCTGATTCTTCTTGAGTATGAATCTTTTAGAAAAAACTGCCACCGCCATATCTTCCACTGCCTGAGTTTGTTAAATTTTTTATTCCATCATTTTCTGCAGCTGAAGCCAAAGTGCAGGGCCAGACTCTTAGGTGGTGCTTCTGTTAGTCACTCAGCACAATACAGACTTATTGGCACTAAAATTGGAAAAGGTGCACACATTTTTGCTGAGTTACAAGAGAACAAATGAAAAAGTTACAAACTGACATTAAACCATGAATTAAAAATGATTATACTTCCCTAATTCCTATGGGAGGGCTGCACAGGAGATATTAAGGGGGGTAACCATTAAGCAGAACGGGACCTCCTGTATTAATGGTTCTAAATTGACTAAATACTAGTATTTACAAAAATCTGCATGTGCTTTTGTGCCCCAGATAAATCTTGGACCTTGTATGGGGGTGGGTGGTCTGTATAGCAGAAGCAATCAATGCTTTTCTATAACTGTGGTCTGTTCTGGGAGTTGTGAATGGGCTGCCGTTTTATTGCTCCCCTCGGGTTGTGAAACATCGACTAACAAGTCCATCCGAGACTAGAAGTGCGTTAGTGTTCTTTGCATATATCATTTCGTGGATTTCAAAACATTTCAGATTCTCTGTTGGGTTTCTACCTGAACACCGGGTTCGTGTTGTGCACAGGACCAGAAGCCCCCCCCATGATTCAGTGTTCTTTTTGTCCTCACAGGCAGAGGTGCGACACCTGAAACCTTGTCGGCTCAGGTTGTCGCAGAGTGCCCTCATTTCCCCACTTTCCCATGAGTTAACAATAGATTTAGTCTTCTCATATTTCTAGTCCCTGTCTTTGTCATTGCTCCCGGACAATCGATGAGAAATCTGTTAAAATGGTTCGGGCTCTTATTTTCAACCCACAGGACACATTCGTTGATTCTTTCAAACACACATGACAAATAACGCACACACAGAAAAGATGGCTCGGCTCCTTCCGTCTTTGAAGCACTTTGGTTTTGCGAGCGTGTCATTAAATTAGATCAGCGCACCACAGGGATTAAACAGAGATGGTCCCAAACGCTAATGATATTATGTCAGGAAACAGCAAAGATTGAGTCTTTACCAAAGATTGTACAATAATTGAAGTAAAAAAAAATATCAGTTAGTCTCAGATTGCTGTTTTCTTTATTTTTTTCCACCTGATATAGAATTTGATTGTTTGTAAATGAATTTTCTTCTGTTAAACCTGTGTGAAAGCTGTTGGAGACTGGCTTAATGGAAATAAAGCATCATGGAGACAGAGTTGAACAATACTCACATGTATCGTACAGTCTATTGTTTACGTCAGGTTTTCCTCTGGTTGGCTAAGCAGAGTTTTGGAAGCTTTCATTGTGTGAAAAAGAGGTACAAAGATTACGTATATTTCTGTGCTGATCACACGGTGACAGGGGGTGAATCCTGCCCAGGCAGACGCAGATTTGCAAGGTACGCTTACTGTGTGAAAGATGAGTAGAGGGACTGAAAGGGTGAAGGAGAAAACGCCTGTTAATCAGTGCAGTTTGGAGGTCTACTATTGTTTGTCTCCCCTTCATAGTCGCAGAAGCAGACGGTGAGGGGGGGAAAAAAGCTGCTTGTCTTTTTAAAGGCACAGGAGTCTGGTGTCAGGGGAGAGAGTGGAGGAAAGAGGGGGGAGGAGGCAGCGAGAGCAGCAACACAGCTCAGCGATTTCAGCAGCCAAACAGAGAAGAGGCACCTCAGACACACATGCGTGACAACAAGAACGCGGGATTGTTCATTTTCTGTTTGGAATTATTTACTTATTTTTCTTCAAATTCGGATAGGGGAGATTTTAATTCCTCCTGGGTCTGCATCGTTTCACCATCCGGTCAGAAGCAAGAACACTGCCGGTGTGTTAAGGGGAAGAGGACGGGGGATGCTGTAGATAAAGTGGAGAGCCCCTAATCATCTGCTCCTGATGTGAGCAGCTCTGCTCATTCTCTGCACTGCAGCACGGCCGGATCAGCAGCCGTCTCCCACTCTGACTCAGGCTGCCTGGCTGCTCTGCGAGCCGTACGGGAGAGGGGGTTTTGGGGGGTAGCAGGTGGATGTGGAGGGTGGCCGGAGATCAGGGAGCAGGCAGGGGAGGGGGCTGGGGTGGCAGAGCTAGCTGAGGATGGGAGCCAACGAGTCCATGGAGCAAGGACAGACCCCCTGTCCCTCTCAAGAACACATGTGAGTCTGAAATTATCTCCATTCCTGCAAAGTGTTTTTCCTCAATTACCCGCAGATGAGTGAGCAGAATTTTCCTACAATGTTTTTATTTTATTAATCATCTGGTTGCACTTGTCTTGCATGCATCATAAATGTTTACAATGCATGCTCAGAGATGAATATTTCAGATTAAAATGTAGTCCAATGTTGACAAATTGATGAGAATCTCATTGCTTTGTGTCCTCAGTCTTTGCTTCCAGCTGTAGCTCCACAGCCAGATGAGCATAGCAGCACTGTTGTTGTTGCTTTGGTGATGAAAATAAGGATGAGAAAATCCGAGCACATGTGCAGGTACATGCGCATCTGACTGTTTGGACTACGAAGCAGTACTAGCTTGTGGGAACCAGGATCCCATGAAGTAGATACAACGGGGAGGTTGGTGGGGTGATGTTTTGTTCTGTAAGAAGGAGGACGCCATCGCCGCGCGGGGAGCAGGAGCTGGTGACTGTGTTGAAATAGAACATGCTGTGTGGGGGTGGAGGAGAACTTGGGAATCAGTGGATGAGAGAGAAACGGAGCAAGAGTGCTCCACTTTGTTTTATTTATACCTCGGATGCACGACTGCACGAGGGATGGAAGAGTCGGGGAGAAATAGTAGGGATGAATAGCTGGGATGGACCGAATGCATGTAAAGAACAAATTATTCAGCTACAAAGTTAAGATCTGAGAAAGCTTAGAATCAGAATCAGTTTTATTGCTAAAAATGTTTCCACATACAAGGAATTTAGCTTGGTGTCTTGGTGCAGAACAGAAAAACATATAAACATATAAAATATAAGAAAAATATAAAAACAAATACTACACGCATGTAAGCATAAATTAAGAGAGAATAAATTAAATAAAAACACAAGGTAGAATAAAATAAAAATTGAAATATTATATTATACAGTGAAGATGGAGACAATGGACATGGACTGGCCTCTAGAATAGAATTATGTGCAATGATGCAGGGCTTTCATTGTAGAAAAGCTTACAGATGTTTCCAGCATCCCTACCTCTAATAATTAAGCTTGACCTGAGTTCAGTCCCTGTGTTGTGTAAAACAATCAAACACTGTCAGGCTCTCAGACTAAAAGTCTGTTTGCTTTAGTCTGAAGGTGTTATGTTGGGGAAATCTTCAAGATGCATTTTTAACAAATCCCTTGTCAACACATTTAGCGATCTTAATGAATTTACACCCTAATTTGCTGGTTTTTAATGTGCCATCTGCTTGTAGTCAGTGTCTTAGATTAGGCTGAGGTATTACACGTAGAGATTATCTTGGTCTGACACTCTTTTGTCTTAATGACTCTTTGTTTTAGGACTGAGTGGCTTCCTTGTATAAAATGATGGCTGATTTCAGAGGAGAGGTCTTGTTGATCAAAACCAACGTCAGTGGAGATTCTAGCTAGCAAGACACAATATTTATGAACTAATGGGCTCTTGCTAAATGAAAATAGGTTTCTGTGATGTCCAGTTATGATGTAATAGTTTATAACCAGATGCTCATTCATCTGTGGATGAAAGCACAGGGGCTCCCTCTGTTGGCTTCCTTTTTCTTCTGTTTAGGAAAGAGCACCTATAAGTCATATAGATTCATATTTTTTCATCCTATTTCCCTCCCTTCTTATTTCATGGTACACGACCAAACAAGCAGTTTACTCATTTGACTCACATTTAGTCAAATCTGAAAAAAAGCAAAAAAGAGAGAAAAAAAGTTTTTTTTTTTAGAGATGCTTCACATTTTTTCGTTTGTATCATTCAATCACTGTACAGCATGATCACTTGCTCTTTAGTTTAATCTAATTTAACTAATAGAGTTTATTAATAAATGATTGTTTAGTTGCTAAATGTGAAGCATGTGACAGTTTTATAGTTTATGCTGTTAAAACTGCTGCTCTCTCTGTGTTTGTCTGACAGACGAGTCAGCAGCCTGCTAAGATGCAAACAGCCTGATACTCTGAGCTCCAGAGCAGCTAAAGAGGGAGAGATTGGTTGATAAAAGAAAAAAAAGATGGTGGGGCAGTGGAGGGGCTGAACAGAGGGGGGAAGAAAGCAAGGGATTTGAAGGTAAATGAGAAGTGGAACTGAAAGAGATGGATAGCTTGTGGTGTCCAGACAGAGAGGGTTTAGAGGACTGCTGCTACCATGAGACGAGGGAAGGAGTGTGTGGCAGCTAATCCATCAGGGCTAATCAGTCAGCAGCCTGCCATCTCCATTCATCTGTCTCTACTTTGTTTTCCATCTCCTTTAATCTAATCACACTTACCTGTTTAAAGATGAGGTCAAATTTAGCAGTTTCTAAGGAACTTTATGAAACGTCCTGTTTGGAGGGCCTTGAGGTGTGTTTTTGGGCTTGTGTGTTGGTTTGTCCACGTTCCCTCTCAGTCCCAGCGCCTCCTGAAAGCTGTTCAGACAGACTGAGGTGGATTTGGCTGGAAGCAGAGACATGTCTGGCTGCCTGGCATGCAGCGTTTCTCTGCCTCCTGCTGTAGAGCCTCTCTCTCCAGGCAGTCATCGCAGCCTATGAGAGCCTGTTAATAAGCGCGGCTCTTTTTTCTATTCGCCCCCCGTATCCTGAATGCACTACCACACACTGCTGCTTTTCTGCTGTCTTTTAGCTCAGCTGCATTAAGGCAACAAGAGATACTGAGCATGTGACTGCATTAACACAGAAAGCACAACAAAAGCTTATATTCATGTTATTAATTTTTTGCATATCTATGTTGAACCACAGCTTTTATTTTGACTCTTACCTCAGGTCTACTAAATGTAATCTGAATGATTATGAATATTGATTATTCTTAGAGAAATAGTAGTTTATTATACACAAAAAGGATATCGATTGATGTGATCACAGCGGCTCATGAATCTGCTGTCTGGATTCATTCATCCTCCCGTTGCTGTGATTCTCTCCACTGGTCTGTGTTGGATACAGAAGGATGTATGTTTGTGTGTCTTGGACTGTGCGCATGCGGCTGCTCTTTTACTTCCGTCGTCGTGGAACATATGGCGGGAATGGCCTCCGGTTACCATAGAAACACTGTGTTTGCAATCGCATGAAAAATCTTCTTAGCGATGTCCCAAACAGAGGAGTGAGAAGAGCCCTATTTTTAGCCTGTGCCAAATCATTTTAGAAGAGCGGTTAAATCTTTAACAGTTGGAACTGATGATGAGTTGAATTTTTTAAAATCCATAATAAAGTACAATATTTGATTTCTACATTTTAACTCTTGCACTGCGTCCTACAATCTGGCCGGTTCACTGGTCTTATGGCTGTATGACAACATGATCCTGGTTCCCCGTGACTGATCCACATGGACATCAGAGCAGAGCAGGCTTATCCTGGTGGGACTCACTGGGATTACATCTCGGGCTCGGGCTGTTTTTTCTGGCATTACAGCACCCCAACATCAGAGATAAGATTTAATATTTACAACATGTCAGACGTATTCCATTTAAAAATCGATACCCTGGTGGGGTTTTGACATGTCGACATGCAGCCTGACTCATTTCTGTTAGATTATCCAGCAGAGATTTCAATAATAGAATTAAAATGCACTCCTGCCTTATAACTATGAATTTTTATTTGGTTTGTTTCACGCTGATGGCTGATGGTTTTTCAGGCCCTATGCATCTTCATTGGGGCCTTTATGTGCCTGGATCTGTTATGTGGTCCAAGAATGCTCCTTAACCTGCAGCAGGTCTCTGATAAGATGCAGGTCAGCTTCAGCGATGCGCGGCGCTGAATCCCTCTGGATTTGATTGATCAATGTGGCTTTACAGCAAACTAAAGGTGTGTCTTTGCTGTAAAAAAAATCGTCTTTGTTGAATTTGGTCATCATTTAACCCGGAGTGGGTAGATTTTAATGGAAATCTGTGTGTATTCTTCACATGACAGATGCAGTGGTCTTCTAATATCGGTTATGCTGGTGAGCTGCAGACTTCTCTGTGTGGATACAGAAAATCGGTTAAAGAACAGGACAGAGGGAGGGGGGAAAGTGGAGAGAGAGGAAAGCTGGGAGAGAGAGCCTGGGTATCCAGTATTGCAGGAGGTGGGCTTCTGCATTTAGATTGGGAGACACAGGGCGGAGAGGAGACACACGCCGATGAAGCTACTGATGAAATGCACAAGCAAAGTGAGGAAACAAAGAGATTTGGCTCTCAGGCAATAGACAGAAGGAAGAGAAAAAGCTGAATTCCTGGTCTCAGCCGTTTGAAGAGGAAGCTGTGTTGGACGCACCTGCTTGTCGGGCAGAAGCATCGTGGTGCGGAGGGAGCGCTGCAGCGATACCAGTAGCCATGGCAGTGACGGCGTGGCAGGCTCTGTCTCCTCTGCAGTGGGCTCGCTGGGGCTGGGACACGCTGCTGGGAGGGGCCGGAGACGGCAACAGCCCGGACGCAGACCCAGCTCTGGGGCTCCTTCGCCGACTCTCCTGGAGCTCTCGCCATGACAGCATGATCAGGGCGACCGGGGAGGCAGTCAGACAGAGGTGAGAGAGGATGAGGCTGAGGCTGCATCAGCAAATCATTGATCAGGAGAGCATAAAGCCTGGTTTCAAGCTTTACTTCCATCTGTGTGCGGGTTTAAGGTGACTATGACAAAATCTGTGAGAATTTCTGTTTTCATTTGCAAGCAGTGGTCATGGAGGAAGGAAATGTGGTTCAATGAGTCTCACTCCCCGGTTATATGTTTTATGACTGGGATATCTTTATACCCCAAGGTGGTTTGGTCTGTATCTGTGTAAACGTGTGTGTTGCCATGGAGAAATGTGCCTCAGGTGTGTCATTATCTGTCACCTCACTGCAGATTCAGCGTTTTCATTTGTGGCCTGGAAGCCCACCTGAAATGAAAACAGTCACATATATGAGCCCAAAGCAAGTGTTTTTTTCAACACTATTCATTTGTGGGAAAAAAGCAATTACTTCTTTTATAGAATAGTACTGCCTTGGAGAATATGTGTTATGTCTACACAATATGCAGCAGTTTAAGTGATGCCAGCCGTCATCTGGAGGCAATACTCATTTTGTCCCAATCCTTTGTTCTAGGAGCTCCGATTCTGATGGTGCTTTTGAGACTCCTGAATCTACAACTCCAGTGAAGGTGGTTTCTCCCACTGAGCCCAGCAGAGAGAAGTTAACCTCTGATGACCGGGGTAAAGCAGGACAATTGTTCCCTCATGTATTCTTAGCTCTGACACAGAATCATGTGCTTTCTCCTCTATTGTTACTGAAAGGAAAATGGCCCCATCTAGTGGTATGAAGTTATATTTCACTTCTACCGGCCTTTCTGGTGATTCTGCACAGCTGATGCAAATCCTCTAGTCTCTTTCTAAAATGGGGTTTTCTTCACTTGAATTTCTTTTATTTTTTTTTAACAACATCTTTAGACATGGATGCACCGAAGCCTTTCTTGTTTTTTCTAACAACTATACCCTACAAAACAATTCATGCGTGTAACCATCCTTTCCATTTAACTGCCTTTTTTTTCCTTTTCTTAAAATAAAATCTGTTCTTTATACTCCATCTCCTCTGTTTTTTCCAGGTTCTAACACCTCTGTGAACGAAATAACTTCTGAAATAACTGTAGCCGAACCGCCTTCCCTTTCTCTGTCCACTACTTTCGACGAGAACAAGCCCATCGCTGCCAGTGGTACATATAACATCGACTTTTTTGCCGTCGAGCCAGCGAGTCCCGCTCTGACCCGCTCTCTCAGCCTCCAGGGAGGAGAATTAGAAAGCTCTACGCTGGTGGACGGATCGGTGTCAGGAGGTTTCCGTCCACATTCTGAATCTTTCAGCGTCGGCACCGAGAGTGCCCCGGGGACGCTACGCAGACCCAAAAAAGTCCGTCCGGGGTCCGTGAAGAAGAAGCCCCTCCTCAGACAGAACTCCAACCCTGAGAGTCCGAGGCCAGCCTCGTCTAGCAGCACCCCAGAAATCAAGAAGCGAGCAAAGCCCAACACCGGCACTCCTCTGAAGCCTCAGGAGGAAACAGGAGGATCTGCAACCCCAAGTCCTGGAGGGACTCTCCGAAGAACGAGGAAGAGCCGTGTAGAAACCCCTCCTCCTCTGCCTGAGGAAACCAATCTTATCAGCCAAGAAGAGAGCCGCGGCGTCACTGCCTTACCTTTGTGCCAGGAAGAGGTCCCTGTGCCTGCAAATCTAACAGACAAAGACGAATCTCCCATTCCTCCTTGTGCCTCCTACAAATGGGATCCAGAGAATTTTGAGAACATCGACCCCTTTAAGACTGGAGGAAGTAAAATTGCTAATTCCCCAGGTCTGGGTCGGAAAGATCCCGTTTGCGGCCCTGTGTCAAGCCCTCCAAAGAGCCCTCCTGTCCCTGCCGTGGAACTACATCGCCCTACTCCCCCAGCGCCTCTTGAAAAGCCAATCACCGATCCTGAAGAACAACCTATTTTACCCAAACGGCAGCCGGTAAGACTGGAGTTTGACTACTCTGAGGAAAACTGTGAGGCATCCCATCAGGCCTCTCCTCCACTTAAGAAAGTTGGAAAGAAGCCTGGCGTCAAGATGCCTCTCAGGAAACCAAAGCTGGGGCTGAAAAAGGCGGCTGCTGCCCCGGTGGAGCAGCTGGACAACAACCCTCTTGCGACGCAAAACGGTAACAAGGATGAAGTCTCCTACAACTTTGAACCAGACAAGTGGGACGATCCAAACTTTAACCCGTTTACTTCAAAGAAAGGCATTTCCAACTCTCCCAAACTGCCCAGGCCATCGTATAGCTTTGATCCCGACACCTTTGACGACTCCATAGACCCTTTTAAGTCCACCAGCAAGGTGGCCAGCTCCCCTCCTAAGGCGTCTGCCTCCATTGACTTGTCATCCAATGAATATGATAATGAAAATGACAATGACAACATCGGGGAACTCGAAGACCAAAACCAGAATAAACCAGCAAAGAAGAAGAAAACTCCCATAAAATCGTAAGTTTGTAGCTTATTACCAGAGGATCATACATTAACCAAAAAGGTTCCTTTCAGAGCATGTGTAGGAAGCGCTGTGGGGTTTTTAGATGAGTGTGTGTTTGTCTGTGGTTGATCCATCTATTATGCCAGTCTCTGTCTGTCTCTCTGTCACCTGTGTTTGTGTATTCTCATATATCACAGGAAGTCCAGGGGTGTGTCCTCTCTTTGTTGTCTGTTGTAAGTACAGGGACAACACTTACCATCCGCCCCTTTTCCCCTCTTTATTCCATGCGACTCCTTTAAAAGCAGCATGCGGACATGTTGTCTTTTTCCTATTAACAAAAGCATCATAATCTATCATACCCACTGCCCCGATAATTTATTTTATTATTTCATCTATTCATTTATTGTTTAACACACTTTAACAGGAAGATCACTCCTAATAATTTTTATATGATATAAAAGTAAAATGTGTTAAAAATGCATTTAAAGACATTTTTAAAAGGCAGTTACAAATAGTGAAGTATTACCGTACATCAAGGTTTTGTCAGAAGCAGTTTGGAAAGCTTTCCTTCCCAACAGAAGTAAGTGCATTAGTGTTCAATAATGCATTGCTTTGCGTATTGTGCTGCTGATGTGGCGGTCACACATATTCAGATAAGAATTTATTAGATTTTTTTTAAATCAGAGCTTTTTCTTAAGCAAACTACTTGACAGAAATTCATAGGGAACTGAATCCTATTGGAGGTGAAATGCTGGATCCCTCCGATGAGGCTGATGCAATGCTTTTCTTTCATTTACTTACATGCAGTCGGGCCGTCTGCTGTGAGAAAGGAAGTACTTGTGCTCCCTCTTGTGTTCATTGTTTGCAGGTTTCACATTTATTTGAGCAATATTAAAAACATCAACAGTTACCTTTTTACAGCAGGTCTGAAGCATTGATGAAGATATGAATTTTACTATAAAGGTGAAAAAGGATTACTGCTTACAAGATTACAAAATAATAACAAGAGCCATCAAAAGGTGTTTATTGAGGTATTTCTTTTAATTTGCGATCATCCTTCACTGAACAGTTACTAACTATAGAGCCAATCCTCGTCACAAACATTTCCCTGTTTTGCTCCCCTCAGCCATACACAGTGAGTATTATTGGTGCTCATGTGGAAATGATGCTCCGAGTTAATGAAATGAAAGAATAAGAGTTATATACCAATCTGTCTGCATGAGTGGATGTTTACTACTGATGTTTTCTCTTCCTCAGTAATACTTTCAGAGTGAAAAGGTCTCCAAAGAAATCTCCACTGTCAGACACATCACCGGTGTGTATCTAATGCTCCTTTCCCTAAGTTTTCTGTATTTCTCCCACCATTCTCTCTGACTCTCCGTTGTGTCCTCCTGCGGCCTTTTTTTGGGTAGGATCCAACACCTGCAGAAGAATCTCCTTCCCATCACCTGCAGGACGATCATGCCACGGACGAAGAGAAGCTAGCCTCCTCCACCAGTCATAAGTGGGCACCCCTGCAGGATATGGACACGGATCTGAACTCCGACCGGCAGGATTTTCCTCAGCCGTCCGACCTTACATCTTTTGTGAAAGAGAACGGTCTCCCTCAGGAGGCTCCGGGTGAGGCGCCGCTGTTTGACTTTGCTCCCCCCCTCTCACCTGTTTTCATGTGACTGCCGAGAAACATCAAAGCATACCGTTACGGGCTGTATTCAGGGAAATTCAAAGCCTGTGTTTGGATAAATGCACACGTACTGCACGGCAGCCTGCGGTTGTGCTCTTTATTCATAGGGCAGTGTTATTGATTTTTCTTGCCTAGTGGCCCAGTTCTCTACTACCCTCTGACCGCCATAGAGCCAGCCTCTTCCCAGAGCCTGTCTGGCCCAACCCATGTGGGTCAGAGATGAAACAGAGCAGAGTGCCCTGCCTCAGTCTCTGATCCCGTCCGAGCAGATCTCTGCCGCGCTGCATGTGTCTCTCAGATCTGTGTTCTCTAACTCACAGCTTTGTCTGTCTGTCTGTCTTAGTACAAGACTATGAAATTGAGTACATGGAGAAGATTGGCTCCTCATCCCCAGTGAGTATTTTACATTATCCAGAGATTATTTCAATGTTGCCAGATATTTTTAGATATGAACACTTTGTAAGTTAAAGTAAAATGGCATTTTTTTTTTTCAAACTTGTGTATCTTGCAGCCGCTTTCTACGAAGAAGCCATCTTTGTACTTGAATTTGGACTCGGTTTCTGACAACTTAACCAACAATGCGTGTGCACATGGATCTGAGCCCAGCTCCCCCTGCACAGGGTAAAGTATACCTCACTTGTTTTTCTTGTCAGTTTTTGCAAAAATGTAAGGTGTTACTTTGCAGCACAACATAGTGAATTTCGTTGTATTTCACTGTAATTTCCAGCCCCTTTCTAACCGTCCGGCATGCTAAATGTAAACCACAGTGATCTGGAATGCGTAATGCGTGCGTTTCAGCTGCTTCAGCAACGTATTCATTAACACTCCCATCCATCATATGCAGTGCATTACGTGTCATGGCCCCTCTTCGCTCAGCAGTCACGCTATTTTTTCCATACCGTGCAGGAGCTTTGAGGAGATGGAGGCGCAGATAACAGGTATGAAGACGCCGGTGCTGAGCATGCGGCCCGGTCCTGAAGGATCTGCTGGGGACAAGGGCAAGAAGAGAGAGAGCGAGTCACTCAGCCGAACACAGAGCACAGAGAGGGATGAGCAGGTGAGCCACATGTTTCTCATAAATGCTTCCACTTCATGTGTAGTCGTTGCATACGCCGTGAAAATTTGCTCCATTTCTGTTTCCTCATCTTTGATTTTTCTTCAGTAGCATCTTACACCACGTCATTGTTTAGTCCCATGGGGGGGAACAGAGCATTGTTTTATCACAGGCCAGGACTCAGCCCTGCATCACCCAGTAAAGCCTCATCACTGATTCCAAACAGCCACTCAGTCAGTCACACTCTTTTCCCGTGAATCAGATCCCAGTGCTGCCACTCAGACACTCAGCGCTTGCTTTGCCATGCTGTCCCCTGCCCCTCCTCCCCCACCTTCTGCCCACACCTCCCGGTCCCCTTGTAGCCCCTTAGCCAGGGCCCCGCTGAGACCCCTGCTCCAGACCAGCCCATGCCCCCGTTAGACAGGCTGTCTGAGTGTGACGACCCCCTGCAGTACCTGGAGCCCGACCTGGCCGAGACCAACCCCACCGCTTTCGCCCAAAAACTACAGGTGTGTTGTTTGCTGACCGCACATGACCCACCGTGTTAAAGCTCATAGGCTGTGGCTCTGGTGGTCCGTTAGCGGCCTTGATATGTGTGTTTGTGTGCCGACATCCTTTCCGTTGTGTCACCTTATTACATCCTGTCCTCATTTTTTTCATTTTCCCTCCAACCTCAACTGCAGTTTTGTGGCTCGCTGCGTAAAACAGAGTAGAATGTAGCAAGCAGCAAGTGTGTGTGTGTGCGCATGCTCAACTCAAGTTTTTTATGTTTCCCTTTGCTCTCTCTCAACCTTCGGGGCCTCAACCTTCCTCCCTTATCCCTGAAATTTGGCCTCGTGTGTGCGGCCAAGGAGGAGCTGGTGCTTGCTGCCCTGAGACTAGAGGCTCTGCAAGTAGCCAAAAGCATCTCTCAGTGCCCCTCCCTCTCCACTGTAACCCCCCAGGTACTGCGCTGAGTCAGCCTGCACCTGCTCAATGCAAGCGTGTGTGGGTGAGTGTGTCTGCAAGAGAACATATGCACCTTGAAAAGGGGCAGAATGTGGGAAAAGTTGGTGTAAGTGAAACGGCCATCTGCTGTAGCGTAGCGTGTGCATCAGTGTGTGTCACCCTGCCGATCCCTCCCCCTTCCAACGCACAGTTTGGAGCTTAACTGTGAATCCATGGCCTTTCCAACATGGCGGCTGTCCCGCTGCATCCACAGCCCTGCCACCTCTTGTTTCCACACACATGATATCTCTAACATGGCTCAATGGGTCCAGATCCCACTCTGACTAGAAGCAAGCTCTTCAGGGTTAACTCATACTCAGAGTATCGGGCCTTCCTAGTTCGCTGCCTTTGCTATGCATGTTGGGCAACGTGCATGTTGCCTGTTCATATACATCGGCATAAATGTGACTGGGGATGTTAAACACTAAGAACAAAGCTGAGGAGTAATATGACTGTAACATTCTCTGACGTATTTGATGATATTCTGCTTTCACCACAAATCCCCAATCACATTCTTGTTCCCTGATTCGGTCCTTTTACCAGACTAACAGCACTAATAAACACCAGGTAGGTGTTAGCGTTCAGTACAGGTGGTTTCTCACTTGTTGAGTCTGGGAATTCGCTGCCACTTGAAGTTATGTGGGAAGAGTCAGAGCAGGGCCAGGAGTCTTCTTTCCTTCCATGTCTCACGGTGATGTCCCACACATTTCACAGTCTCGACTCAAGAAACCCAGCACTCGGCGGTGGAACATCAACGGTTCACCCTTACTCAAAGTAAGAGTAACACAGTGATCTGTCCCCACCGTAGTATGGTCCAAGTATTTGGTCATGTTGTTCATAGTTTCCCATTGATTCATTGTCTCAGTATTAAAGTATCATAGATTCAAAGGAACTATATGAGGTTAAGGTACTACAATGAAACTTTATGTACAGTTAATCTCTGCGCTTTAACGCGTAATAGCCCCTTTTGTGTGCAACAAATGGAGTGATATGGCTGTAATTTCTATCCAGATTAAATTTAAATCTTCACTGGAGGCTGAAAAGCAGCACTTTAACCTCCTGGTGCTAAATAACAGCCATAACCGCCGTCCAAATACTTAGAGACAGCACTGTAGACTCTAGCTCCGGTAGATCCCAAAGGTCTGACACCAGATAGTGTGGTGACTTTTTGTTATGAAGTTTCCTGACTTCTGGTGCGAACCAAAGCTTCTCTTCCTCCTTGTTCTCATTGTGATTTCCGTAGAGGCAGCCAACATTATTTTGTAGTCTCTACTTTCATCCAATGCCAGGTGCTTTCTGTTTTTTATGTTTTTTTATAAACGTTGTGTGCTCTGGAGGCATTCTGCTCACACTGAGGAAGGAGCAAAGCAAAAGTTTGTCTTCTTCCTTGTAAGTCCTGTTGAGACTAACATAAAGACCACAGAGAGACTGTTCAGTAGATCCTTCCATTTTCTGTGGAAACATATATGCCATGATAACACGTTTGCAGTTTACTTGGCCCGTTATCTAGAATTTAATACGGGAGCTTGTGAGGAACTGTTTCTTCAAGACAGAGCTTTATGTAAACGTTATGGGGATTGCACGACATTGTGCCACAAGTCTGGATCTGTTTGCTGACTGTTATTTTGTACGCCCCTGAATCAGGAGGTAAAACCTATCAGTACCTAATTAAGGACGAAAGAGGTTTATGGTTATCTTAATTAGGTCAGCCTTTTCAAACAACAGAATAATGGTATTAGTTCTCCAGCCAGACAAAACATTTGACTCTGTCTCCTTGTTCTCGGTGAGCCCCCCCACTATTTGATCAAATCCTCCAATAATCCAGCTCTACTGAGGATGACTGAACCCTTTTCAGAAGAAAAGTTTGAGGGAGAAAATAGCTGTACAGCGGTCATTGATTTCATTTATTGATATGAATTGTGTGTGAGGAGTTGTTTCATAATATAGTGTAGCAGTAGTTCCACAAACCGAATCGTTATTCTCAACCCCTGGTTACCCCTCCCATCATAGCGCTCCTAACAGTACAAGGGCTAGGTAAACGTGACAGCTATGAGGTAAGGCAGGTTTACAGCCACAACAAGAGACTAACAATATTCCTTTGCTGCCCAGTTTGCTCCCTTTTCCTCCATCTCCTGTATATGATCCGCTGCTGCCCTTCCTCCCTCTGTCCTGCCTGGATCCAATCACATTCAAGTTCCTGCAAGCAGCAGGTGATCATGAGCGCTCAGCTGGAGCCAGCATCAGCCAGTCACGTGGCTAATACTATGGTAATGAAGACGGTATCATCCAACCATGCGGCGGCTGACCCAGTCTTCAGGAACATCCCTGGCTTGCCTCATTTACATACTGAATTTGCTGAGTGGTAGTTTTTTCTTTTTTTTTTTTTTCATAAAGTTTGACGCTGCCTTGTGGTTGGCTTCAGGGAATACTGTGGCGAATGTGCGGATCAGCCCACTGGTGCGGTTGCTCCGTCTGTGACTCTGTCTGGTGGGTAACTGGTTATGTTTCCGTTCCTTTCCCTCCTCTCCTTTGGTTCCTGGGAGCAGCACAGAGACATGGCACCTTCGGTAGAGAGCGCCGTGAGCAAGAACTCGCTCTACGCAAGGCCTACCACCGCAAACAGCAGCAACTACATCGATGGGGAGAGTCCCCACCTACCCAGAGATCTGGACCACTCGTTGGGGATTGCACGCGAGGAGGTGCCCCTCAAAGTCTTTTATTTTCTACTATAGTTTACACCTATTGCAAGTAATTCTGTTCAAGAGTTTTAACTTTATTTACCGATTTCATCACTTTCCACAGATTGTGTCAAAGGAGAAAGAAGTACTGGAGTGGCAGCGGAAGTATGAAGATAGTCGACAAGAAGTGGTGGAAATGAGGTAGAAAAGAGACACTCTGGTTTTGTCATTGCTCTCATTTCAGTCAGGGTCCAGCACAGACGTTACTTCTGTAAACGTTTCTTCGAACTAGAACTGTGTCAAGATGCTTAGTGTTCTCAGACTCCACCCATTATCACCCTTTAACCTTTCAATTGGTTTATCTTAGTTAAACTGTCAAACAAAGCCATGTTTAACTGTAGAGTGGAGAGCCAGTTAAAGAAATCTGAGTCTCAGCATGAGTGGAGAAGAATGGAGCATAAGTATCTCTCTCT
>JAVQJG010012181.1:0-10074 GCA_036024015.1 Craterocephalus amniculus
CATAGGAATATGAAAATAGTCCCCCCCCCACCCCCCACCCCCATGGCAACAACACCACTATTGCAACAGTGCTTCTACCTGCCTTGACCTACACATCGTGAACACAAAACACCATAGGAGTACAGTGTAATGACATTACGTTGTGCTAAAGTGCTTTGGTGGAAACTTATAGGGACTCAGAGGGGGAGAGAATGAAGGAGGCATGAGATGACATTAACAAAGACAAATGGAAATATTAACACAATTCATACTTAATGAGAAAGAATAAAGAAAAGAGAACTTAGAGTAGCTTTTAATAATGAAAATGTCTTTGTTCATCTTCTCCACATGATCTGTTCAGAGCTGTTAGACTTATCGCTCTCACATACAAGCAGTAGCCAAACACACACACACACACATTTACACTGAGAGATGGATTCATGCACTTTGAGACACATAATCAGCTATGTTAGCCTAAGGCATGCACACACATACACGCGCGCACACACACACACACACACAATTACAGCTGAGCTGTTAGCCCTCTGGCCTATCTTTGTGTCTACATAATCTAACCCACCATCCAGTATTTCTACATAAAGTCACACACACACACACGACTGGTGGCTCATCTGCCACCTTCACCTTGCCTCATTACTTCCATGGGAGAAACTACAATAACTGCTCACCACCATTTTGTCCATTGGACTTGTTAATGAACTTGTTAATTACATGATAATTATACAGAATTTTTCAAAAGGAACTTTTAGGAATTGGGCCTATAAAACACGGTCATATTATTTCCAATCATCAGGCTTGCGTACCTGGTTCATACGTATGAAAAGTATGGCAGTGTCATGCTGCATTTCCCTTTCTGTGTGTCATAAAGCAGAAGGTAAAACTCGTCACTCACAGTTCAACAAAACACATTTAGTGTTTTTACTCTAATAAATGTTCAAAACAGTCTGGAACTTTAAAACACATGAAAAAAAGCGTAAAATGAAGTAAAAATACAAGCAGCAGAGAAAACCAATCAGTGTGTGAGACAGTTATGATTAATGTGAAACATATTTTTCCCCAGAGCTGTGACCTCCATTGCATCCCTAACACTACCCTTGCTGCTGTGTATGTGCTCTACTTCACAGTCCATAGTTCATATTCACTGTACTGTTGTCAATACAGTACCTTGCCGATCCATGGTCACTGTTGATATATATATAATTTATTTAAATATTTACGTGTGCGTGCTTTTGTGAAGATGTACATTTGATCCATGCCCTGGACTCAACACTGTATGCTATTTTTCTACCCAGGTCTCTGTGTATTTTAGTTATATTTTCATCTGTTGCAGGTAAAATGACTTTCACCGACAAAATTTTGCTCTAAGTTTAAAATGAAAGTAAAGTTGTTATTCTAAGTTTACAATGACAATAAAGTCATCAATAGTAATGATGTGTTTCAGCTCCATGACTTCTCCAGCTTTTTCCGCTGTCCTAAACAATTATCCTCTCCATTCTTTTTATAACTCATTAGACGGTTTCATTTAATCAAGCCACAACAAAAAGCCGACCTCCCCATGTGGTTAGTTTCTGTAATTATCTTCTTCATCCTGATGAGCATTTAATAAAATCAAATCTAGTCATTTGTATGTAATTAATGTTGAACAACCTATGAATGGAGGTTGTTTGCATTTAGTTGCTTTCATCTCATTTCAGTGGCTAATAAGATAATCTAGAAATGTCTGTTTTTGTTTGCTGCCTATGTCAGCACGATAGAGACCTCAAAAACCCATGTGCACATAAACAGATGCACGTGCATGCATGCAGAACACACACACATAAACAGAAATTTAGCTGTATAAGTGTCTTTCTTCCCCCAAATCAACCACATTGCTCAAACATCTGTTCTGTCTCATTTCAAGGCAAACACACATATACGTCTTCTGGAGAAAATCTTAATGGGAACCAAACTGTTTGTTTTTAGATCATTGATCCCGTCTCTTGTTGAGTCGTGGGAGTTTTTTCAATCAGCACACACACAAATACATAAATGATACCAAAACATGTAAGAAATCCCTTAAGGGTAGCTTTAGATTTACTTGGCAAAAGTAAAATCAGTCATCTGACAGTTTGAGGGAGTTCATCTCAGTTCCTGACACCAAGAAGATGACTCCTCGCTTTCCTCTCAACAGGATGCAACCTTACAGCTGAGTGCGCACACACACGTTCGTTCGAAGCCGGCGTGGGCACAGCTAATCCAGACGGACAGGCAGGCTTTCCTGCCGTCATGCTTACATTGTTCTGAACAGTTGTGAACCGGAGGCGCGCAGTCAAATAATGTACACAGCATATAATAAACTACCCAGCTGGATATAAGTGAGTAGGCAGTTATTTGAGAATAATCTGTCACTTATAGAAAGCACCCAGTTTTTCTACCTGAGCTTGAGATGGAGACAGACAAACAGACATGTTTTGGGGTAATTGTGCAGATTTTTCCCTCCTAAATTTAAGGAATAGTGTCTAAACTGCAAAACTTGTAATTCCAGAGATGTTGCAGATATTAAAGAGTTTTAGTCTTGTTTCATCAATACCCTAAAAATGTCTTGCATGTATCATTAAGATTAATGCTCTAGCACTAAAGCTGCATTTAGCTCCTCATTTTCACCACTCTCATGGGATCATGTTGGTTGGGAAACATGTTTTATTATATGCTATAATTAGCACTGAAAAAACACAATTTATCACAAACTGATGAGGATATATACATTATTTGAGCTGACCTGGTCACTCCCCAAAGAGAAAAACTATTAGACAAAGACCACCATTCAGCCAGTAGTTACAATTCACTCAAAAATCCAAGTAACTTACCATACAACATGACTGCACTACTGGAGTTATGTAATTACCAAACACTACTTACTGTTACTTCTGTTAGAGCTGTAAAGTTTATACATCCAGGTGTGTAGAACATATAGCATAGTCTGCAGTTTTTGGATCAACATAACAAAATGTCACGTTTTGAAAATGTGTTTTTGTTTTTATTTTTTTTCCATGCCTTTATTCAAAAGTTTAAGTGTAAGAAGTGAACATTGGTTCTTGTACAGCCACACTGAAAATTCATACTGAATTTCACTGAAGTTAAGGAGTCCTACTTCATGCTAACAGTTTAGTCATAAAGTTTTTTTAGTATTATTTATACCAAAGCTAGAAATAAATCTCAGGATTTGACATGGCGATGTGATAGTGGACGGTTTTGTATTGTAATAATGGGGCTCCCAAACAGTTCTTCATTTAATAGGATTTAAATCATCTTGTTAAGGAACTTTAATTTTGTGTTGTCATGAATGTGGTTTTCTTTCTGGAAAAATACACAATTTAGTATCAAAATCAGATGTTTAAATGACTAAACATCCATCCATCCATCCATCTCCATCAGGTTAAACTATTTTGTCATAGGAATCCACTTTGAAATAATAGGGGGAAAAAATCTAAGGGAAAATCCAGATAAGCCAGCTTTTCACCAGCACTTTAACACACCTTGTGCGCTTGAAGCTGTGAAGTTCCCGGAAGCTTTAAGAGTCTTAAAACTTCTCGAGGCCTGTAAACGGATCTTTGTGTAGATGCAGTTTTGTCTGTGCGTACAAGGAGATTCATGGACATGTATTTAAGGACTGGTCTGCATAGGAGCCTTTTTGAACATGAAAGTGTGCCATTTGTGAGGTTAAAGGTAAAAAAAAATTGTGTACAGAATTTTAATGTTTCTGCAATTTTTCAATTGGACATGTTTGCATGTTTGAATGTTTACATTTATTTTGTGTATGTAATTTCTAGATATTTGTGTACATTTGAAAATAAATTTGCAAGTATTCCAAGTTACACACAAAACTGTTTATACGGTTTACAAAGCACATGTTACACATACAAGCACCCAAAGTTACACCCAAATTAGTTTGTATTAAGCAGACACAATTATATTAACTCTATTTTCTCTCCATACATTCCCATCAAAATAAAGTGTCATATAAATAGTATATGTACAGGTTGCCAGTACGTCATTGTGAAAGTAGGAAATTAATTAAAGGAAATTTAAACTTAGCTGATCTAATCCAAACAAATGTTCACCAAACATTCAGTGAAACTGATAAAACATGTAAACAGACACAGCAACCCAAATAATGCACTTTGCTTAAGAAACACTGTCTATGTATTAAAATTGGTTATTTTTTCAATTTACAGAGCAGCTCGTATGCGTGTTGAAGCAGCAACTCCATTACCAGTTTGAAAACATTAGACGTCCATCACATGGAGGAGCATAACAATGCTAACTATTAACTATAAGAATAAATATTGTTGGAAGCAACAGTGTTGGAAGTAACAACACTCCTGGAACTGTGCTTCTGTAGGGGCTCCCTGGTCATCCTTGCAAGCACAGATCACATTTTCCCTAAAACAATATTTCCCTTTTTCTGGCAACATGTCTTGTTATTCTTTGGATAACTCCTCTAAAATGTATTTAGCTTTTTGTTTTAGTCTGCTGTGGGAAGTTGACAATTAAGGCCCAAATATTGTCCCATCCTTGTACAAAAGGATGGAGACAGAGAGGGAGTGCAATGAAAGGGAAACAGGAGAAAATATAAGGAATTGTTAAGGACTGGGAGAATGATCAGCTGATAAAGTTGTGGCTATCAAAAATGAAACTCAAAGATAATAAAGTAATCTGTGGGGTGGTTCAATGCACACATATGTACTCATAAAGACAGATGGACAGACATTGAGATAAGTCACTCCTATCTGAAAAGTAATAAAACTCAAGTAAATGAGTCTATTTTCAGTGTCTAGCTGTGGGCCATTGTGGCTGTAATAGTCTCTACAGTGGTACAAGTCTGAAAGGAGAGATAATGAGTTAGTATTAATAATCTTTTGCTGCTCAAACAGATAACGGCCCCACATTTGTATGCTACCGGTGTAATCTCATACCTAGATTTGTTATTCTGCTGTGGAAGGTTGCAGGTTCAAATCCCCAGCTGAAAGACTCTCTACATGAATCCTGAATAAGAAATACCCTCCTCTCCCTCATCAACTGTTGTCATAAGGACCTTTACCAAGACCCATTATGCCTCTAAATCAGCCGATTCTCTGTCAAGTCTGTGAAGAAAACAAATGAATTCCCCAAAGCTCAAAGTCGGTTTGATATTAGTCTGCATATAAAAGGGAATAAATTCGTATTCTTTTGGATGATCCACACTTTGCTCATCTTGTTGAACATAAAGAAATGAGCTGATGTGATCTCTAGCAATGGTAACTGATCCCCTTCAGTTCAGTTTAGTTGCAAAAACAGAGGATTCCTGTGATATCTCTGTACTTTTTTATATGGTGGAAAGGGAGAAAATGATTCTATCTCAAATTGTTAAATGCAATATACTATGACTACTATGATCATGTATTTAAAATGATCAAAAAGGTCAATGTGCAACACAGTTAGCATGTTTTGATCGTGGAGGGACCACCGACCAATTTACAGGCAATAGGACCATGTTTTCAGTGCCACCGGTATTGCTAAATGCTGAAGAGCAATCTAACAGGGAAAGATTTTTATCAGCTGCTGCTAGATTGGATCTTAAACAGAAGCAAATGGAGACTGACTTGGTGATTGACGGTTAAGGTTAGGATGACTTAGGCTGGGTCTGTCCACACAGCTGTTAGAATCCAGCTTCAATTATTCATTAATAACTAAGGGCTTAGTGCTTATTGGCTGTCAAACTGTCAACTTTATTCTAGAGGAAAAGCTGTCAGAGGGTTTGCAGGTTGATTTGCACAAATGCTGTAATCATAGTTTGTAAATGCACAGCGTGTGATCCAACAACACAACCATGTCAAAGTTTATAGATGAAGCAAGCAAGTAGAAGTGTATCCAACGTAGGCCACTGCAGGAAGCCCCCAAAATGCTGCCTTTCATCTGTCCACTTCTTCACATTGTTCTAAGTATGTAAATTTGTGGCGCAATTAAAAATGTTACCTGAAACTGTCACTATACAAAGCACTACACTGTCTCTGTGTTGGAAAGCTGCATAACATTTTAACATGTTTCAAACAAAAACAACAAAACTGTGTTGTGACATTAAGTTTGGCATCTAGCTGGACTGCTTGCATTTGCTTTTGCAACCAGTAACTTTGCATCAGGCGCATGACGCAAAGCTCTTCTCTGCTCCATCTCGAGGAAAGTTATATTGCCAATATTGGAGAAGATTAAGGTGAATGGACAATCTGGACATGACCTTCATGTTCTGTTGAGTCTGTGTGGATATGGATTGCTGGCTTATTAGAATGAAAACATAAAATCCTATTGGATCTGCTGACTAACAGTGGTCCCCAAAAGGGGGGGATAATTGGGCTCCCAAGATAATTCACAATATATATATATATATATATATCACATAAATAAGGTATTTCTATTGGACAGTAAAAAATCTTGCATTTGTGTAAAGTGATTATTCGGTGACATTAGCATCCTCAAACTAAATTACTTGTTAAACCTTAGTAAAAATCAGATTTGACAATCTCTTCCATATATATGAAGGTTCTACAGGTTTTCCAGCGTAGAGGATGGCTGCAGGACGATTTATTTGATTTTTCACTCAATTAACAACTGTGGGAGATCATGAGCACCATCGTATGTTATCTTGGGAGTCTGGCTCAAAAAGTTGGGGAACAATGTCGCATCACATGTCGCATTTTAATTGATCATAATTTCCTAGTTTATTAATGCTTACAGTTTTTCATGCCAACATTGTTACAGTAATAATAACAAGATGTCCATTAGCAATAGCATTGCAATGTTGCATGCTAGTATATTCTACTAATAGGGTGCATAGGTTCGGAGGAATTGCTTAGATTAAAATCCCAGAAATTTTAACCAAACTATAAGAGGTTTTTAGTCTGGCTTAAACAAATTGACTGACAGTAGTACTCCAAGCAAACCCTGCAGAAAAACCCTGTGGATTTCACATGTGATCACAAACACAAGGTTTTGGAATTTCACTTTGCTACATGTGAAGAATATGGAAATCACATGTAATTCACATGTAAACCGCACATGCAGAAATGAACAACGCTTGAAAAAACAGACAAGAAAACATCAGTTTTCCATGCAGTATCTACAGCATCAGTTCTGTTCTGAACGTCATACCGTTTGGCCGGGTTGTGCTATGGCTTATTAAAATTAGTAAAGGGTTGCACATAACCTTCCAAGGATCATCAGGTTTTTAAATTACATCTAAAAACCCCACCTGTTCCAATCTAGTTTTTCAGTCTAGTTGGTAAACTATCATCATGTTAGTGCATTTTCATCAGACTTTTAATCATTATCTAAATCATATACGTCTAAGCCTGGCAAAAATAAGGGACAGGAGAAGCATGTGACAAAAACAAGATGATGAAAGATAGTTACTTTGAACCCCTCCAAATGGACCAGACCACCATAAATTAAGTTATCAAGAAACAGATCTGCCTGATATTGTAAGCCTGAAGTGTCTGAGCCTCTCTCTCTCTCTCTCTCTCTCTCTCTCTCTCTCTCTCTCTCTCTCTGTGAGAGTGGTGTTGTTTATAAGAGTCTGTGCTTCATCTTTGACATAATCCCTTTTCACCAGGGTAGCATGAGTGACAAAATACTATGAATTTTGGAGGACTTCACACCCACATGCACAAAAGCATGCAGTGATTCAAGCTGTGCTCATTAACACTGGATGAAAATGGTGCGAAGAATGAGTGAACACATACACAGAAAATCTCAGCATCTACAAGGTCATTACGGCCAGCATAATAACGCCACTTACTCAGTTTCTACACTTTGAAGTTACCCTTGAGAGCAATGTCACTTTTTTTTCCTTAAAGTTATCTCGGCTAAAGAAAGAAAAATCTTAAAAGTCCTAATTAAGGAAAACAATCATGCATTTTTGATTTGTTTTGAGTTATTTTTTAAATGCCATATTTTCTTTTACTTCAGTTTGAGCTGCTCAAAGCAGGGGCAGTTCAGCAAATACAAAGAAAGTACCTGTAATTTAAGGTTCAAATGATGACTAACAAATCTCATTATTCAAATTCTTGAACAGTCTGACATTAAATACTCTAAATTACTTCAAAAGAATTTAAATGTGCCTTTTTGTGCTGCCATTGAGGCATCTATTGTGTGAGATTTTCAATAGCTTGAAGTGACTTGGTGTGAGACCTTGGTAAACTTGTACATTGACATGTAATAAAAACTGTTCTTTTTTTCCTTTTGATGCTTCTTCCATCCTTGGGTTAAGTAATTTAGCCGGTGAACCGTGTTGAATCAGATGGTAATGTGGCTGCGGAGTGAGTATTTTTCATTCTCTCCACCTGTTTTTCCTTGCTTGATATTTCAAGGCTTCTGTCTGTCTGTCTGTCTGTCTGTCTGTCTGTCGTTGCCTCGCTATCATTCATTTTTTCCTTGATGTTTCTTTAACAGGAAACACTCAAAGAGTTTTTCAATCACTGGTATCAAATTTGCAATGCAGGATATGGAGAGGAATTTAGCATCCCCTTTATGGATAAATACAAACAAATAATGCTGCATCCACACTATTTACTATATATGAGTATATATTTGTATAGTGCTCTATTAGGCAAGGCATGGCAAGGCAAGTTTATTTGTATACCATATTTCATGTACATAACAATTCAAGGTGCTTAACATACAGACATTGGAAACATTATAGCAAGAAAGCAATAGAAAGAATTAAAAACAAAAATAAAATCACAAAATGAGAAAATTAAAGAGAGAAAGAAACCCTCAGCAAAAAAAAAAAATCAATCATCATAACAGGCTGCACATAGAAAGGTTTTTAACCCGGATTTAAAACTGCTGACAGTTTCAGCAGACCTGCAGCTTTCTGGTAGTTTGTTCCACATGTGTGGAGCATAAAAACTGAACGCTGCCTCTCCGTGTTTGGTTCTGACTCTGGGAACTTTTTTAGGGAGACCTGTAAGGACAGCATTACAGTAGTCCAGTCTACCAAAAAATAAATGCATGGACAAGTTTTTCTAAATCCTGTGAAGACATTAGTTCTTTAATCCTCGATATGTTCTTTAAGGGATAATATGCTGACTTCACAACTGTCTTAATGTGACTACTGAAGTTCAGGTCTGAGTCCATGACTACACCCAGGTTTCTGGCTTTGTTGGTTGTTTCTAACTTAGCCGTCTGAAGCTGAGTGCAGACTTTTAATCTTTCTTCTTTTGCTCCAAAGACTATAATTTCAGTTTTGTCCTCATTTAGCTGAAGAAAGTTGTGACACATCCAGTCTTTAATCTGATCAATGCATCTGATCAGTGATTGGATCGAACTATAGTCTCCTGGTGTGATGGTAATGTAGATCTGTGTGTCATCAGCGTAACTATGGTAACATATTTTGTTGTTTTTTATAATTTGAGCGAGTGGGAGCATGTAAATGTTGAACACCAGGGGCCCTAGGATGGAGCCTTGGGGAACTCCACAGGTTATTTTAGTGTGCTTAGATGATGGTTACCTATAGACACGAAATAGTCCCTTTCTTTTAGATAGGACTCAGACCAGTTAATTGCAGTGCCAGAAAGTCCTACCCAGTTTTTCAGCCGGTCTAATAAAATGTTATGATCAACTGTGTGAAAAGCAGAGCTGAGATCCAGTAGTACCAGGACTGAAATGTTTCCGCTATCTGTGTTCAAGCGGATGCCATTAAAGACCTTAACTTTCAGTGCTGTGATGTGGCCGGAAACCTGATTGGAAGGTATCAAAACAGTTATTTAGTGTCAGCAAGTTGTGCAGTTATTTGGTAAACAGCTTTTTCTATAATCTTACTTAGAAAGGGGATGTTTGATATCAGCCTGTAGCTGCACATGAGGGATGGGTCTAAGTTGTTCTTTTTCAGGAGTGGCTTGATGACGGCTGTTTTTAGGCTCTGAGTGAAGACACCTGAAAGCAGGGACATGTTTACAATCTGTAAAATATCCGAGGCCATGCATCCTGAAACAGTCTTGAAAAACCGGGTGACAGACAGCAAGTGTTGGTTTTCAGAAGAGAAATGATCTCATCCAGGTT
>JAVQJG010012193.1:0-20575 GCA_036024015.1 Craterocephalus amniculus
TTAATTTTCAATAAATGTTTATTTATTGTTACTTTTGTAAGTTTCAAGTGATTTCAGTGAGAATTGTGGGTTTTTCCTTCTTTAACTGAGGGGTACCAACAATTTTGTCCACGTGTGTATATCTTCAGTATAAAGAAATCTATACATAAACATTATAGTGTCAAGAAAGGCAAAAATAGCAGCTAAGAGTCTAAACAGAGAAACGCTTCATAGTAACGCTTACATTTCCTAACAGAAACAGCTCATTTATACCTGCATACACAGTGGCTACTGAACATAGAAAATATATTATTGTAAATGAAAACCTGTATTTGTTGCATCATTTGACAATTGTGCCAAACAAAAACAGGAAGTTACATAAGTGACGATGAAGCTTACTGTTGTTGTGCTGCCTTTAGCTGCTGCACTGCCTCGTCATAGCCATGATTAACTTTCTTCTCCAGAAGTTTGCGATGGTTTTCGACTGACTCCATCTCTGCTGCCCATTCGTGCTCCTCTCGAGCCAGCTCCTAGAAAAGACCCACATTTATGAAGCAGCACATGGCAGTATTTCATTTTCAGTGCTACAATGCAGACCATGGACCATCAAATTCAACAAACCTGCATTTCACAATCCAACCGTTCATCCACTTTCCGAATCTGCTCTCTGAGCTGCCTCAGATCGTTGGACTTGTCCATAATGTTGGAATTCACCTGATATAATGCAACAAATAAACAAACTACAATTAAATCTGGCAAAGGTGTATTTGTTGCTGCTAAATATGGTATTTCTGAAAACAAATTTTACACATTAGTAGGATCATTGTTTTACCTGTTCAGAAGACTCTTCCAGGCTAAGTTTCAGGTTTGCTAGCCGACTGTTTTCTTCCTCCACATCACTGATGCTTTTTCTCAGAAGCATCTGCAACACAAATTATAAATAATCAACTGCAACGAAATTAACATAAAAAATTCTCTTTAATGATTCGTCAGTTTACATTCCAGCCTAAATATAATACTCCAAGTTACAACTACCTACCTGTATCTGTGTTTTATGCTGAAGCATGCTGCTGGATCCACATTCAAACGGCCTGATCTCAAAATCCTGACCACAAGCATTTTCTGCAGACTGTGGTATTAGCTTCAGTTTCCGTGCCAGCTTGTGGTACTCTGTCAGCTTCAACTCAGCCTGGAAAAAAGGGGGACAAAAAAAAGTTCAAAATTAAAGATCTCTGTTTTTATCTCTCTTTGCTCATACACTATGATGTTCAAGCAGTACCTTCTCTTTAACTTTTGCCAGAGCAATCTCTTCATTCCACTTATGCTGTTCAGCATCCTCGACAGACTTGCTCAGGCTGTTGATGGTCTGCTGGAGTTCCCGCTTTTCTCTGTTGATCCTCTCAACATCAGCTGGAGTAAACTTCTGGTTCTGCAGGAGTTGTTGCAGTTCATCCCTCTCATGCTTCAGAGATTCCAGATGACTGACTAAATGAATAACAGAACAGGATATACATGAAAGCAAGTCCCACACTTTGGTCTGTCAAAAAAGTCATCTTAAATCAGACAAGTGTGACTGGGGTTGATATACTTGATGAGTATACAATTCAACATGTTAGAGGACAGCTGAGTGGCAAATGCTGTTTCTACCCATGTGATTACTCTGCGGCTATAAAGCTTAATATCTGATTACCAACGCTGGACTGAAATATTTCTTGAAAGGTTAATTTGGTTACCTTTTGGCAGCTAATTGTGCAATGCTGCCCTAACTGACAAAGGTATGTAAAAAAAGATATGGTAGAGATTTACCGCTGTTTTCCAGCTCATTTTTCAGCTCTGAAGCTTTGTTTTCGAGATTGGCTTCAAAAGAATCCAGGCTGCTTCGATAACTCTGAAGTTTCTTGAGATCTGACTGCAGCTTCACCCGCTCCATCCTCTTGGTCATTAAACGGTCCTGCCCAGGAGGAGATAAACAGTTACCTCTGCAGCCAAGGAAGCAAACAATGCAGGTAAAATAAAACTGCTACAGCACACATATTTACATCTCTTATACACAGAAAAGTCTCCTCTGCCATTTCTTAGTTATTTTATTCTGTTGTAATGTATAAAAACTGAAATGTTTCAGTAGAAAAACCTTACTGTTGAATTTTCTTTCTCCAGACGTTCAACCTCCTTACTGAGTATTCTGTGCTTTTCCTCCATTGAGTCCAGCAGGGCTTCATCCACGTTGTAAAGCCTCTCTGTAAAGACAAACACACTTCTTGTCGATTTTTCACCGGAACATTTGTTTTTATTTCTATGCAACTAAAGTTGGATTTTTATCCATCACATTCTCAAACTACAAAGAGACAAACAATACGTTAAAACACACATAAAATTCCTTTCATTATTAGAAAACCAATCGTTTCAGAGCTGCTGTGCTTACTTAGTGTGTTGAGGAATGCTTCGTCCTCATCCTCAAATGAGTCAATACCCTGCATGAACTTGGAGTATGTTTCAGCTGTGTATTCAAGGAAGAGCTGCACAAGAACATGAACATTAAAATCAAATATTTTAACCAGATTAAGTCAACTTCAACATCTCATGTTGAAGATAAAAACAAACTGTTGGAGAAATTATGAAACAAGAAGGCTTCAAGGTTTTATTTTAGCAGCTGGTGCATTGTATATCATTTTAACTGGGCACCTTGTTATATTCAGCCCCCTCCTCAATGATGTCGTCTTCACCGAAGTCGCTGAACAGCAGCTCCTGCTTGCTCAAACACCAGTTAATCTGAAACACAAACACCCTGAATATGAAAAACACTGAGCAGCAATGGCATTCAATAAGCCAAGTTACAAGACGCCAAGGACCACTAGTTCAGTCCAGTATCTGGTTGCTTGTATTAATTTCTCACCTTAACGTTATCAATTATCCACATGAGGGCACCCAGGGCCTGAGGCCAGGTATGGGGAGCTCCAACAGAATACATTGAACACTTGGAGAGAACAAATGGATACCTTTAACAAGAAAGGAGGGGATAATCAGCTTCAACTTAAGAAGTGAAGCATTCATTCAAGACATGGCACAGAATTCCATATCACGTTTATTCTGTTGCCCCTCTTATGGTTGTCTCTAATTTTTCGCAATAAGGAATTTATCTCTTTTTCCAAATGTGTTATTAGTAAATGTGTCTGAATAATCCCATAACGGGTGGGCTTTGTAGGTTAGCCAGATATGAAATAAAAATAATCATTGACTCATTCATCTTTAGCCTTACACTTCAGCATGTCATGAGTGGCTTTAGCCACAGCTTCTTTCTGAAGTCAAAATATCTACAAAGGACAGTAATGACTCAACATGAGCAAAGCAGCATTACATACATACATATCTACTGTCAGTAAAAAAATGTTGTTACCTCAAGGCTTTAAGCATAGCTGGAACCTCCTCCTCAACTTTAGAGTTTGGCATCTCAAAAGTGGGGTCAATCTGGCGATAAATGAACTCAAACATCTTCACAAACTCCTTAGTAGAGGGGGATTGAAGAGTTTTGGCTGATAAAGTGCCCGGATAACCTTGCTCTGCCAAAAACTAGAAAGCAAAACAATTCCAACTGAGCTGGTGCTAATAAAAAGTTATGAGATTATCTAATTTCACTCTGCGGTACATACTTTATCAGTATTATGTAATAAAAAAAAAAAACTATCAAAAACACACACAAGCTAACCTTTATTGTATGGTGAAAATTCACCACACCACACTGGAAAATATACACATCTTTTACCTCATGAAGCTGCTTGATGCATTGCTGAACAAATGATTTATCATGTAAAGGCCTGGCATCTTTGATCTTCTCAGTTCCTCCAAACCCTGACATGAGACTGTTACGAGGCATGCTGGCCCCACTAGTCCTACAGAAAATAGATAAACATACAAAATATCAAATAGAAATTTTGCTGACTATAAGTGCAAAGCTACTTCAGTCTATGTTAATGTAATTCACAGTATTAAAAAAATATAGATAATGATAAAATGTCAGTTTGTACTTAATGACGAATTTGATGGATCATTAGTCTGCATATCTAGTTTTCCAGTCAAATGACAATGTAACAGTAATATGTGTTTAAATGAATCATCACTACTTACGGCAACTCATCTCACAAGCTGCATCAAGCTCTTTTTATGAATTTATCTGCATGTTCTCAGTGCTATCCTTAATACGGTTACTAAGTTTAGTTACTTCATTGACATACCTGGCACCAAAGAAGCTGGTTCGCCTCTCAGAAGTCCCAGATGGTGGTTTTGATATGCTGAGCTTTCCGAAAGAAGGCTGCTTGCTGCACACAAGCAATCATTCAGTTAATAATTTTGCCATGGCATTTGATGATTTACATTTGAAAAAAGTGGCACGATATTTTTCCCATAAACAAATCAATAAGGACGTTTTCATGTATTACTTTGTGTAGAAAATAAACCACAAATATTACTTATTAGACAAATTAAAAATTAAAACCCATATATTACTCAAATAGAGTCCAAACAAGATCTCATTAGATCATATAAGTAATCAAAAACACTCATAGTGCTGTGTGTTGTGTCATGTGGGTGTGGTGGACCAACCACCAATTTGTCAATTATAAAAAATGGACTCTGGAAAAAAACTTCACTTATCATACCTATACAATGTGAAGTTGAGTTAAACCAACCTCTGGGGTGTTGTGTACACCATGCTCATCCTGTTACTGTCCTGCACTCTCATCGGCACCTCCGACGGTCTGCTGCTTGCAGCTCGGCTCATCCTTCCGCTGCAAAAGAAATTCCAACCTCGCTCGTAAGAATAAAGCTTCTCGTGTTCATATAACCAGATATGGTCTTCAAGCGCTGCTATCCTCCAATTTTTAAGATGTATTCCTTCTCCAACACAACTGAATCAAATGGCTGAATTAGCTCATGTACAGCATGCAATTCAGCTCTGCACGCGAGTAATTTGGACTCAAGAGACTTTATTATCATACCAGTTCACAATTAACGATATATGTTAATTGTACGAAATTTGTACTCAGTTCCCGGTTTAGCCATAAGAGAGAGGAATGTGCATAAATAAATGGCAGGAAAAAACTAAACGCCAGTGGAAATAAAATATAAACATGAAAAATAAAAACAACAATTTATTTGATTCAGGTGCGCTGGAGAAGGAACACATCTAAAAGTTGCAGGGTTATGGCTCTGGGGGACCAGTTATGTGCATCTCTGCTTAAAACACGTATAACTATCTAGGAAACGGCATATCAACATGACGGTGTTGGCCAGTTTCAGATATCAGCGAATGTTGTAGCTAGAAGTCAGACTCCATTTATAAAGTAGCTTAGCTAGCTAGGTTAACGGCTGCTAACGGCTGGTAACAAAAACAGTGACTGGTCGGTAATATTTTTACTCAACGAGCGGGGTCGTAGCTTAATGTCAGAGTGTAGCTTGCTGCGTATATTTAAAATAAATAACAATAATAAATCTTTTTCTGGAGAAGTTTGCACATACCGCTCCATATTCCGTGGTTTTGAGGACGTTTACAAAAGGAACTAAGCATCCGAAATACGCCCAGACCCCGCCAAAAAAATACAAACTACCCGATGTTGGTGACGTCACTGCAGTACGGTTAGCCATGCGGTCCAAAAATGCTTGTCTACTACGTTGACATAAACGCGTAACATAACAGGAAAGGTGGCATGAAAATTACAGTACAATGTAATTAAATTTAGTACGGTAAGTGTATGTTGATTAAGACAAAGTTTTAATTTTCTCACTTAAAGTCGGACAATATTAAAGATGCTGGGTAAGTCCTCGGGCAAAATTATGCTTACTTAAACAGTGAATCCAGATGTTTCGATGCAAATACAAGAGAAATATATTGCTGAAGCTATAATATTGCAAAACACTAATGTATTCTGATTTGTTTTTGTTTTACAGAAACTATCCAATACCATTATTTGTCGGCTCTTTGCATGAAAGCATTTAGTCTATGTAGTCAGTGCCCTGATCATATATTTTAACACATTTGCAAAGTGAGAGGTTCATATCAACACTTTTAGCAGACAAGTGACAAAGAGAAGTAGAAAATTTATTGCAGTATTTGTTCCACCAAAAGGGTATGAATCCCTTTTCCTCTTATTACTAGTGACCTAATACAACAAAATTTACATTTACAAAATATCCTCCTGCAATAGGCCACATATACTGCATGCGTAGTTTGAAATAGAATAAATTATATTCAGAGGACTCTGCCATTGTACAGCATGGACAAATAAACGTGAACAAAAATAAAAATTCTTATTTTTTTTAAAGTTTTTTTCTTTTTTTCCAAATATCTAAAAGCTAAAAGGAAAAACCATCAGGTTGCTAGAAGTATAATAAACTCCAAAAAACACTTTAATAAGAACATCAAAAAGACTAATTTCCAACATTCACTTAAGGTTTTATTCTTTTTTTACAGCTTTTTTGTATTCAGAGATATAAACATTTTAGTTTTTTTTCGTGTTAAACTATGATACAGTGGGAGTAGAAATGAGCGACTAGAATCTGCTGCACAACAGCGAAGGAGCTCCCACAACAATGTTGACAAACATTTCCCTCCAGGTCTCTTTTCCGATAGCCTTTTAAGGGATAATTTGGGTGAATTATTCCTTTAATGCCTTCAGGATTCTATCCTCTGAACATGAACACAAACAAAACACGAGCAGTCCCTCTAATATAAGTCTTATGTTGTGTCATTTTTGCAAGAATAACTCATGTAAAAGTATGTAGTGTCAAATATTCTTGCCCTCTTGGGTTCTCTTACAAAATGAGGAAGGAGGGGCAGGGTAGGAATCCAGTGAAGTTTGGCTGTGTTGTTGGAGGTGTCAAGTTGATGAGGAGGAGGAGGAGGAGCAGGGAAGAGAAGGATTTTGATAAAGTAGAAATGGAGGAGGGAACCAAAAAAATATATAAAAAAAAATTTTAAAAAAAAGGGGGGAGGGAAAAAAACAAACAAAAAGGAGCCATTAGCTAGCCCCTCCTTCCCGCGCTGCATATAGTGAGCGTAAAGTCTGTCCTACTTTGTTGCTCAGTTTTTGGTTGCTGGTCAAGGCAATCTTCTTGTAAATGATGTCCGACTCCTTAATAGTGTCCACCCAAGGCACCAGTTTGCGGCCATCACGTTTCTTGGCCTCTGCCCAGGGTCCTGAGTAGGAGCCTGCCATCCAGTGGATAGTGTATCCGTTTGAGGTCTTCTGGACAACTCGAGCTATTTGCGGTCGGTCTTTGTATTTGGGACAACAGAGAGCAATTACATCCATTGTCTCCACTGTCTCATTCATACGGCCAGGATCCGAGGAGTCCCCTGCTCGCCTTGACCTTCGAGAGGACTGCCAGAAAGAATGGAAAATAATAGAAAAAAGCATTAGCTTCCCTCAAATTAAAAAAAATAGCATATTTTATATTTAAAATTAATTCATGAGTAGTCTGGCAACTCTATCCATCTCACCCCTGCTGTCCTTTCGTCACTATCACTATCATCATCGTCTGTTTCCGGGCCCGCCTGATTGCGCGGGCTGGGTCCCGACATGAGGCCAGAGCCTCCCAGTAGGGCGTTTATGGCTTTGTTTCTGATGTTGGCACTGGCAGATGCTTCTCCCTCCTCATCTTCTTCATCTGGATCCAGATGCTCCATCAGAACCTTGAACTGGGTGCGTCAAACAGACAAGACAATAACTAACAGAAATCACACTTAAAAAAGAAAAATCAAAAACGGCCATGTGCAGTTTGCAAAACCCTTCAAACGTGAGTTGTTTTTTTTTTAAATATGGTGTAAACAGTTGCAAAGAAAATAACTTAAGGAACGGGAAAACTTTACTAGAATCAATAAACACAAAACATTTGTCTGAGCTTTATTACTTACATCTAGGTACTGTTTGACTATCCGCCTTTTTACATCCTCCGTCAGTGTGGCATGAGCCATGTTGTTGGAGATGAAGTCGATGGTTTGTCGGGGGTGGAAGTGAACGGTGCTTTTTCTGTTTACTGCCTTATCGTACACCTTGGCTGACTCAGTTGGAGAGTACTTCTGAATTTTACTGTTTGCAAACAAAACAATTAATTTACAAGTGTTATGAAATTCTCAACTCTGAACTGGTTAAATCCTCAGTTGGATGGTTCCTACCTGTCAGAGAATCCGTACTGGTTCTTTAGATGCTGTTTGAGCACCAGGAGAAGCAAGATGCCCTGAACAGCATTGGCAAAGTCCAAGAGTCCCGTGGGATTGTCTGGGAGGAGCCTCATTACTTTGTCTGCATCTTCTACATTCAAATCCTCCAGATCGGATTCAGACTCTGAGCTCTCCGAGTTTGCGACAGGTTTTCTCGTCTTCTTTGGCCGCCGAATCACTTCGTCATCACCACGTTCATCATCATCACTGTTGCTGCTTTCTTCCTCGTCACTCTTGGGAGAGTCACAGTTCATCTTTTCGTCGTCTTCCTCACCATCAGATGTGTTTTTCCATTCTTTTACTTTCTTCTCCTTACGCCTCGGCTCCTTTAGAAGAAGCTACAAAGAAAAACAAAGATGAATTTAAAAGTCAGAAGCAAAGAAGAAGAAAAAAACAAGTTGAATCCATACTTATATTATCTATTGTTAATGATATAGAATATAAATGCAAAACCTAAACAGACAAACAAATGAAAGCTTTTTCTCAGAAATGTCAACCAATTCTACCTCTCTGAAGGTTTGCAACAGGTTGCTGCCAGAAACAGAGAGGGTAATGTCTATGTGGTGCATGATGAAAAGAGGCTCTTCCTGGCTCTGGTATGGAAAACAAGCCAGGTTGTCCGCGATAAACAACAGCATGTTCACTTCTGTCTTCTGCAGAAAGACAAAGAAGGAAAGAGCAAAACTCAAATCAGTACTCACTCTCACACTCATACACACTCATTCAGTATTGTCAACTTCTTAGAACTGATGGGAATTACCAAATTATTCTCTTATTTTTCCATTTTCATTAACACAAATGTTTTTTTAAAAAGTACACGTTTACTTAATTTATTTAGATTCAACTCCAGCATTTTATTGTCTTTATTATAATTCCTTTCCACAAATTTGAAACAAATGGAAAGTATACTTCCACTTGACATGCTTTATACGTGCCAAAAATATGACTTTACAGTATGCAGTTTTGTGAAATGTAAAAATAAGTGCAGATTTACTCACAGCACTGTCATCAAAGAGGTTCAGCAGTGAGATGAGAAAAGCCCTGCGATGCTGGCGGTTCCCCCGGATCATGGAGTAGAGGTGGGAGCAGAGAGCTGAGTGGGTCTCATCCTGTCTGAAGCCTCTTATTATGGTTTTACGAGACGAAGCAATGGCCTGTTGCAAGCTGTATGACATCTTCATACCAGCAACTGCCTTCATCTACAATTATATCAGATTAAAAAGATTATGATATAGTGAGCATTTTGGAAAAAAATCAGAAAAATACACCAAATGCACCTAAATGTTTGTTCAACAATTTAATGCATTTGCAATGTGCATTCAAGTTACTAAGCATTGAGCATGCAAGTAATAATAAACATAAGGATGCAGTAAAGAGGAATAGATCAAGATCTCTAAAAATACATCAGGAAGTCCTCATTGTTCAATATCACCTATATTTTATTATAGAGCACATATTGTAATCCAATCAACTTGCGGTTTAGATACATCAAGATTATTAAATCACCATGTTTAGCTTATATGTGCCTCTTTGGGAGGAAAACACATGAATACACTTTACTTATCAATGAACAAATGGGTTAGCTAGTTGAAGCAGCAAGTTAAGCTGTAAAACTGACAACGCTGGACTCACATGAATGAATCCTGTGTATTTCTTGTCGATTTCCACCAGCTGCTGGTCAGCTTTGTTCCTCATGCTGGGCTCTGGGTCTGTTCCCATTGCGATGAGGTAGGGTACGCACTGCAGAGAAAAGACAAACAACCATGTTCACAAACATGTCATTACATCTGTCTCATCATATAAATTTAACTTCTGATTACAGTACTTTTTTTTTTTGGTTTGTTTAGTTTTGTTTTTAGAAGCTCAGATCCAACATCATGGATGTGTATAAATGAGAAAGTATCCACAGCAAACACATAAATGTGGCTTTCTCTTCTTACTTGTACAGGATGGATGAGACCCTGGTTGAGTGTGAGAGCAATGACGTTGAGAGCAAAGTGCCGTACGCTGGACTGGGTGTGGAAGAATGCCTCCAAAACCTGTTTTAGATAAAGCTGCATGATGGAGCTACTCATCCCTGAAGAAATGTCTCCCATCTCCTTCAGATCCTCCTGTTTGGACAATTTTTTCCCTACAAAGACAAAAGACAGCTGAGTATTTTTCATCGTATACTAATGTACCAAATTACGCTTTTAACAGAACCACTCTGCAGAAGTTTCTTAAGTCTAAAACAAGCACTGAAATGAATTGAAATGAAAGCAATCTGAGAACCAGTGGAGTTTGCAGCTCAGCACCAGCTTTACTTACATTCTCTGTCTGCTTCCTGCATTCGTGTGTCCTCTTCCTGAAGGTATGTCTGCAGGTTTTTGAGGATCTGGATTTTGAGGTTGATAGAAGAGGAGGCATCAGACAGGATGCCATTGTACAACGTCTTCACCTCCGGGACAAACATCTGGCTCGGATGCATGATCACAAGGAAACCTGGAGGAAAAAATATGGATTGATCAGATAAGATGATTCTACAAAACATACATGTGTGCTGGCAGCAATCAGAGCAGAGCTACATCAGCAGACAAAGAAAAAAAAGTATATGTTTCAATCTCCCATCTCCCAAACTGAATTTTTTGTTGTATATTATTTAATGGACTTGAAAACAGTTTCATGTGCAGCAGTTTTTTTTTTACACCAACTGGTGATGACTCTGACTAATTAATGCTCTGCAGTGTGTAAACTGCACTGCATGGAAATGGTCCTTGGAACCATGACTGAGGTTTTACCAAGGAAGTGCAGCATAGCAGCCAGTTCCATACGTTCATTAATTTTCTATGGCGCTTATTCCAATACAGGGCTGTGGTGAAACTGGAACCTATCCCAGCAAAGGGAAAAAAAATGAAATAATTTAAAAAACATGCCAAGCCAATACCTAGCCAGTGTGGTACTATGAAATGGAAAAGCACCATCACCTTTGTCAAACCTTTCCACATTTAACTACAATTACAAACTGGATTCAGAGATACAGTGAGCTTTAAATCAGTTCCCCCTTCAGTCCAAATTCTTCATGTCATATTGAGATACAGCATCCATGAAAAAGGTGCAAATGGAAACTCAGAACAGAAAACTGAATATCTGCAGGTGTGGAAGCGTTAGCCAGTAAAAAGTTACAGAAACAGTCTTCTTACCCAAGCCAATGATGGCTTTGGTCTTGACTTCTTCATCCTCGTGTTTGGTAAAGTATAGCAGCAGCTCAAGAACTTTCTCCTTGATAACAACCTGCTGAGAATTTTTTTTAAAAAGTGTAATTTTGTTTGACTGCTGAAACATTTTCTCTTGAAAAAAAAGAAAACAACATTCTTTCTAATCAAAAGATATAAAAAGTCAAATGTAAAGCTGTAATTGATAGATTGATAGTTCTATCCAGCTGTTTCAAATGTTAAAAATTACAAGTATAGCCCTACCTTGTTAGTGCCCTTGAACTCCTCAAGATCAAAGTCAAAGTGTCGGGCCAGGGCACCCACAGTGAAGAGTGATCGCAGCAGAAAAGGCTTGTTTGCTACTAACGTTGTGCTGTTAGGATCATCCTGATGCTGAATCTTGAGCTTGTTAAGTGCACCTGGGGAAAAACACAGATTTAAGTGTGTATTAAAGCGCTTTGAATTGTCTTGGACCTGAAAAGTGCTATATAAATAAACTTGCCATGCCTTGTATAAGGCAACCTTGCTTATTGTTGAACCCAACTGAATCTTTTAAAGTTAAGTGTTTTCTGAACCACTGGCATTAAGGTCAAACTCTACAGCCACACTTACAAAGGTACATAAAAATACACTATTCACAAAGCTGCAGCTCAACTTAATTAGGCTTACAGTTAAAAAAACAGTATCAAGTTAAAATGCATATCTCACCATAGAATTTGTTGAAGCAAGCCCACACAAACTTGTAGTTGTGTGTGACTTTATTTACAACAGCTCCGAGACAGCTCACACAGTGCTGGACCACCTAAAGAACAAACAGCAAAACCATAATGTTGCACACGTCACATAGCACACCAATGTAAACTTCTAAAAAGCCTGTTCCACACACCGTCATGCCATATTTGATAATGAGCTTCATGAGATCTTCTTCGATTGTGGCGAGAAAAGTTTCACTGGGGTGTTCCATCAGAGGCACCACAAGCTCCAAGATCTTTGCCACATTGCAGATAACCATGAAGTCATTGGCAGTCTGTAGGGTAGACACAAACACACCAGTTACTTTAGTAAAACCACCTGTGGATTTGACACCAACAATAGCTTGTCTTTTCATCTTAATTGTTTTTTTTCCCCAGTACAGACATAACAAAAACACTGCTTTTTCCAACACAAACATGGACACATACATTTGACCATAATATAAATAAAATATACATGCTCTGTAAAAAACCCTTTCCACTAAAGCAGTTCCAGAGCCGGTCCAGTCCCAGTCTGGAATTTAGAAATCTTTTTTTTGTTTCAACAGTTAAACTTACGTTACACTTTGTGGTCAGATAAGGCTGCATGGTCATGGCATGTTTGACCATGAGCTGGGCCCTGATCTTGCTGAACAAGTACAAGGTGGTGATGCAGGCCACGAGCCGTGTTGAGTTTACCCCCTTGTTTTCTACAGGAAAAAGGAATAAAAATCCACAGAAGCATTATTTACTTCTGACCTTAACAGAAATACCATATTTAAAGTACAAAAACATTTTCATTTTATTATATCTAATGAAGAAGAACAAAGTCCTCTCAAACCTCAGACAGATAAACAGAAGACACATATTGATACAGCTAAGAGTGTCAAATCAAACAATGCATACCAGCAAGAGACTCCTCATATTTAAGGATGTGCTCCACCAGATTGTCAACCAGCTGAACACAGGCCTTTTTGGCTGGTTTATACGACGCATCCTCTTCAGACTTCAGAAGCTGCAAAGGAGACACCGTTAGCTTTATACAACTTTAAAACAGTGTTAAGTCAAACCATTAACTCTGACTTACATTTTGAAGAAGCTGCTCAAACCAGTCATAGCCAGTGTCTCGACATGCTGCAACCTGAAAAAGATACAATACGGTTGGATAAGCAATACTTGCTGAAGTTTACCATTAAACAAATCCAGGAGGTTGATTAGAGATTGCACTTGCTTAATGAGACAATTAAACACAACATGGTTAGTAGGTTTAACTTACAACATCAGTTATGTTGAGAATCTTTCTGGTCATAGTCTCTTTGTCGTGCGCTGGAGTTGGAGTAAACCACAGCTTCTGGAATGTCTCATTTACCAGTTTCTGTGAAGACGTTTAATGCATTAACATCTTTAAATATCGTCATTGCACAAAGACTTGCAATTCAGACAGAAACATATACAAAAATAATGACAAATGAAGTCAACCAGTCAACAGATGCAGTTGATCCATACCTTGATTCCTTCTTCGTCATTGACCCTGCGGATCATCTTAACACACATCTCAGTAATCTTACTGAAGGTTGGCTGCTCCAGACAGATGTCTCTGAGAATCTTAATCACCCGCTTTCTTACACTGATACCGGTGTCCTATGCACAAGAAATATATCGCAATTAAATTTATTTTATTCAACCCATTAGCACAGCATTGAAAACAAAACTCCGATTTTAAGATGGAAAAGAATCTCCCTGCTAGGAGTGCTGAAGCATTTGTTTGCCAACAGAGGGCAGTATAAGACTGTAATGAGAGGTGAACTTTCCATGAACTCTCCTTCACATTTCCATGACAACAGGCTAAACAATGTCTACATATTCACTTCCCAGACGGTTTGCTAAAAGAATGAATAGTTTTTTTCCTTTTTTTTGTTTGACCTTTCACAACACATAGCTTCCATCATCTCAGCACAGATAAAGATCTTAGTAAGGCACTGACCCCAAACTGCTGTTCATTCTAAACTGGCTTCTTACTTCAGTGTAAAATTTTGTGGGAGACTTTGCAAGGAGAACTGCTACTGTCATATCAATATCTAATGACCAAAAGGAAGGCAGAAGGCGACTTACCAGTATCCTCTCTATGAGCATGTCATAGTACTGCTCTGTGAGTTGGGGTCTGCTGAGTACAAATTTGCCCAGCAGCTCCACAGCTGCCTCTCTCACACTGGTGGAGTTGTCCATCAAACGACCGTGGACGCCTCGCTGCATGTCAGACTAAAGATGTGGACAATATCGGAGTGTCAGTATACAGAACAGAATAAAAAAGGAGGGATAACTTAAAGAGCAAAGGAAGACAGCAGACTTTTAAATAAAACAAAATATAGATTCAGACAAGCCACAATAAAACAATTAAACTCTACAGTTCAAGGTATAAAATAATGTACATACCCTTGCCAGTATGCTGGGATCAACAGCCACAACCTCAGACAGACATTTCATGGCTTTAGTCCTTACAGCGATGGCACTTTCCCCAAGAACTCGCAAGATCTATTAAAAAGATTTGTTTTTTAAGAAAAAACTATGAGAACATAATAACCTTTGGTTAAAACAAACTTGCTATTCTTCGGTTTTCAGCTTAATGTCAGGACAAACCATTTAGAAACATGATTAACAGCAGCAATCCATTTAAACAGCTAATTGAGTATTTTATCACTGCTGTGTTGAGCCTTACCTGTGTTAAATAAATATCAAAGCTCTGGGCAAACGGCCTCATGGAGGCCAAATAACGCACAATCAGACAGGAGTCATCATAGTCCACAGTATCAGAGTTCATTCTGAGAAGAGGGGGCAAAGAGGGAGAAATTTATAGGTTGGCACAGTCATACAACTGGCAGTGATGCTGAAAGATGTCTGTGACAACAAAGTAAACAAAAAAAGACAGGACAGTCAACACAGGAAAGATCAGAGCAACCAAGTTTGTTACAAAGAGCAACACAAACATCGAACAGTCCTTACTTCAGTGTGGTGAAATGAGCAGGCATGGTCTTAATGATGTTGCGCAGGAATTTCTTGCGCTTCTCTGCACGCTGCATAATTTCCCCAGTTGTTTCCATCTCCTTTGCATGTTGTGGTCCATCTGATGAATCCTCATCCTTTGAATTCTGGTTTCGCATGGACTTCTCAGCTTCTGTTGTTGCATCACGGAACCACTGGGCAATGTAGAACTTTCTGGCAAACTACAAAACAAACAATTTATCACTTTTAAATTCGAATGAATGAAAGAAATCTCTTGGCTAAAAATGTAAATTTATAAAACTTTGACATAACATCAAGTGACAATTGTTGCACGTGGCTGGGGAACTGTCATTAAAGGTACAGTGTGTAACTAATTTGGCTTTTTATTAGCAAAAATCAAGTATCGTTTTCAAGAATACAGATTTTACTGAAGTCTAATTGATGTCATTACTTATCAGCAGTAGCTTGTACAAATATAGTACATGGATGTCCTGTTTGTAACTTACCATCAATAATGAAACAGAGTTATGTGTGGTTCTGTACATCATCAAGTGAAGGGACACTCCAACTTGAGCAAAATGTTGCTTTTTTTCATATTTGATACTCTACACCGTTTTAGAAGTGGTAATAACACACTTAAGCAGAATATAGCATTAGTTTCATATATTTTTAAGTTTTGTGCTTGCATACAGCCATTGCCTAATGGAAAGCTAATCCATTTAGGAATCATGAGCCCACAAAAAACTAATGAGATTTAAACTAAAGCCAGTGTAATACTAAAACATGTAAACTGATTTTTTATATCCACACTTTGCAGGATCTGATGTATACCCACCACCAGTGAAGGATCCGTCTCAGCATTCTCTTCCAGGTAGTCCAGTAAGGCTTTCTGCAGCTGCTGGGTCTCATCACTGCCTGGTGACTACAGAATCAGTTACAGATTACACACATATCCATACTAAGCAAACAACTAGGAATCAATCATAAGATAAAAAAGAAGCATAACATAAAAACATTTAACTGTAAAACACATTCAATTTATTTAGCTTTTATCACCATGGGAAAAAGCACACGGCTCATTAAAGGTCCCATGCCATGCAGAATTTACTTTCTAAAGGTTTTCTAGCAGTCATAACTGCCCCCAAGCCTGTGTATGAGGCCCAGAAATTAGAAAATTCTGTCTTACTTCCTTACTCCACTTTTTTGCAAAAGTGTGCTCAAATGGGTGTGTCTGAGATTTTTCCCAAGTGACACCCAGAAGGGGAACAACCATTCCACTCACTATTTATCATTGGGATGGTTTTGACTTCTGCTCATGGTGTTGTCTGTGCATTGTTAGCCTCAGTTGTTTTGATGAACAAGCGGTTTGCTGTCATGACCAACAACAGAAACATTCTCTGAGTTACATGCACTAACTCTGATTGGTGTGCTTGTGTAAACATTACTTAGTTTGCAGCGGGTTGTTTAGTTCATCATAGCTGGTGGTAGCTGCAGCAGCTCAGACTAGTGAGAAGATACAAGAAGCGGACTATAAAAGTAAAGTGCATTTTGGGCTCAGCTCAAGCATTGTCCGTGAATGCAACCAAAACATTTGTGTGGGACAAGAGGCAGGAATTTGTTGGGTTTGACCGCAAGCAAGGAATTCCACTACACTGTAATCAGCTGTTTTTACCAAGGAAGCGCTAAGCTTTCAATCACCTCAGCAACGGCATGTGGGGTGGAGGGATGGGCAGAGCCAGCAGCTGCTTAGCTCCCCCCACAGCCCCGCCCATTTAGACTAAACTGCTCTGAAAGGGAGTTAATTCTGCTTATACACCATTAGGCTAACCAAACAAATCTGACACAAACATGGAGATATAAACATATATTTCAAGGTGTCCTGTAGAGCCCAACGGATATATCGGCCGGCCTATTAATAGGGCTGATTATAGCGTCTAGCATATTAATAAATGGCTTAATATCATCATCATCATCATCAGCCAATATGTGGCAAACAGCACAAAAGCACCTTCGCTGCACAGAGATTCTTCTTCTCTCTGCTTCTGCCCTGCTTTTCTGTGTCTAAGCTGCACTGTCTCAGCTCCTCCCCTTTACACACACACACACACACTAACATAGATAAGCATTTTCAAATGTTTGATTTTGTTTTGCTGTTATAAATGGTTTTTTTTACTTGGTCTGAAGAAATATTCTAATATTTTGAGATGGGATTTTTGAGTTTTCTGAAGCTGTAGGCCATAATCAGAGACATTGAAACAATAAAAGGCTTGCAATATTTCAGTGTATTTGTAATGAATACACAATGTATGACATTTCATGTTTTTTAATTGCATTACAGGAAATAAAGAACTTTATCACAATATTCTAATTTTCTGAGACAGACCTGTACAATGTACAGTGATATTGATTACACTTCAGTGGATAATGTATATCACCAATTTGAGACTAGAGGGGAATATGTGCGCATGCTATCCCTTAACCCATTGTATTTACTGTCACCTTTCTGCTGATGGTTAACTTAAGGCAAAAATGTCTATGAACAGCTTCCTATTGAACTTATGAGAAAACACAATCTGATATCTGTGGATGACACATACAGTACCATTAGGGACATTGTATATACATCACGATTGTGAGTATGGCCATTTTTACTTTGCGTTATATTTCATTTTAACTTCTTACAGCTGGATATCTGCACGATATATTCAGTCTCAAAGGCAATATAAATGGGCAGTATAACGAGATTTTTACTGTCTTTGTGTGACTCCCATTTCCCCCATATCACTCATGTGTCATTCAAAGAACATTTAAGCATTTACTGTGCATTGCCTAAGGAACCATCTGTCTAATCTATTTGCAGAGGTGAAGTGGTTTTACCTGCAAAAGCTGTCGTGCATACCATCAAAATAAGGTTAGTGCTGTACTCAATTTTTCGCACTTAAGGATTACTCCAAAAATTGACTCTCTTAATCCAACAGATAAGGGATGAACAATTAGTATTTTTTAAGCACAAATCACAAAGTGAGATTCATTTCCATGTCACGTGGTGCCTTATCCAAGTTTAACACTTTAGTATCTGTGGTTTTACTAATGAAGCGCATAAAGATGATTTTACTAAGAGGAGTTGCTCTAAATATCTTTAAAGTTCAGAACTCAGATAACATGCTGATGTTAATATAGACTTAATCAAATATAATACTGGGTCCATTGTAAGCCATAATACAACTCAGAAATGACTAAAATGATGGAAGATTCAGCATGTCCAGCCGTGTCTCTGTGATGGACATATAGTTCCCAGCATAATAGCAGTGTCTCCATCCTCACTTGCCAGTGAAAGAAAAAACTTCTATCCGATAGTTGAAGCCACATATTGTCCGAACTCTGCATGGGCACACATCAGGGCAGAACAGTGTTTGACTTAGTTTTTTTTAACGTCAGTGAATTGGTAAATTGGAGCCTGTCTCTTTAAGAGCTGAGCCAGCTAGGCCAGTGGGTGTGACGTAGTCGCTGTGGCGGATTCACTCTGAGGAGGAGGGAAACAGAAGTCTCTAGCATACAGACCAGTTTAATTAAGAGAAAAATGACAGAGATGACAGCTACCGAAAAGCCTGTACTTGTTGATAAAACGGGAGCCCGAAGTATAGTTTGGAAATATTCATGTTTCAAACCGAACATTAAAGGCGAGCCACTGAACCCAGAAGCACCGCAGTGCAAGCGCTGCTGAAATGTGTCTAGCACAAACTGGCAACACATCGAACTTTTCCGAACATCTGAAGCACAACCACGCGGACTTGTTCCGTGAATTCATTCAAGAACAGCAGGTAAAAATGCTGTTCACTGCAGTTATGCATGTAAAGTAATTAAATAATAATAAAGAGTACAAACCCTATTCCAGCCCAGTAGCAAACCTAGCGACACATGCGCAGAGCTGAAGCATGACCATGCTTAATGAGATTTTGAAAAATGTTTCAGAAAGTTATTCTTAAAATATTCAAGCTTTATATATTCTATTCTATATTTTTAAATGATATATTCCATTAGCTGACAGTTTGTTTGTTTTTAAATTGTTTTTAGATATCCATTTCCATCCATTTTTCTTTATCTCGATATAATGTTTCATGTAGGCTATAGTTTTAAAATGCAATCCTTCTGAAAAATCAGTAAAATTAAGCAATAGCATTCAAATTAAAAAACTGTGGTAAATAAAATATTGTACCCCTCCATCCCCAGTTACAGAAGTTTAGTCTAACATGGTCATTTTAATTTGAATGGCACTTATTTATTTTAATGGTTGTATTCCAAAGGGCTGAAAATTTCAATTCCCATGCCAATTATTTTGATTATTTGTGTTCCCATTCCCAAAGTCTTTATTTTAAAATAAAAGAAATATTGACATCAGAGTGTGCTTTAGTTTTTTTAATGAAGTGTCAAAAAGTGTCGAAGTACATAATGGTACCGGTATCGAAACAGAAATGTGACATTGTGCCAACCGTAACCTGAAGGAACCTGACGTAAGATGTGTACATCCGCCAGCTGCAAGCAAAACAGTTTGGTGAACATGACTCCATCAAGTGCAGCAGGAGCCTCAACTTGTAGAAGGTCCATAAAAGTCCACAAAAACTTTGTAATATTCCTCAATATTGCTCGTCCAATGTAATCCAAGTGTGCTGAGTGCGTAGCGTTGATTATTTACTGGAAACGACCTCATTTAGTACATTGTTTATAGCCTAAACAGTATCACATCGCATTTCCCTGATAGGAGTCAATGGCAAGGCGCTGGAAGCAGTGGCAGACAAACCAGTGGGCAGAAGATCCGCGGAACGCTCTCCCCCAATCTGTCGCAGCTTCAGTATTGTCACCGTGGCTCTGTCAGTCCGCAACATACAGTATCTATGAGTTCTCAAAGCATAACATGACTTCAAAGTGATAATATTATTGAAGGGTGATTCATTATGTCTGTGAATCAATAAGATGAAGTCTAACGCTGCGTTCAGACCAAACGCTTTTTGGGCGTCAAAGAAGCGCTTAACGCTCAAAGCCCGACGCGTGGTCACTTTAATGTCCAACGCTTGATTTCCAGCGTCAGGACGGGCTTAACGCGCTTCGAAGTCTAGACTGTCAAGAAATGTCAACACTCTTGACGCGTGTCAGCAGGATTTTCCTTTTGTTTACACAGTGGCGGATGCCAGAGAGAGAGAGGGAAGCACCACTTTATATGATAAATCAGAGAGAGAGAGAGGCACGGCTTCATGTGATCAGAGAGAGAGAGAGAGGCACGGGTTCATGTGATCAATCAGCGCCACGGCTTTATCAATCAATAAGCTGAGCCGGTCATCTCTGCGCCGTGTGTTCTGGAGCTGCTGGCTGATGAGCGGCTTCCAGTGCTGTTTCCGTCTCTCCCCGCCCAGACTGAGCCCTGCTGACCCGCATCAGTGCTGCATCACCTTCCAGGATTCCAACTA
>JAVQJG010012202.1:0-16316 GCA_036024015.1 Craterocephalus amniculus
CACATTGTTCCTCCTGAGCCCTCTCAGGAAGTACAAGCGCTGCTGTGCCTTCTTTATGACGGTCTTGGTGTTGATAGTCCAGGTTAGGTCAGCCGAGATGGTAGTGCCAAGGAATGTGAAACTGTGGACCTTTTCCACGCACACACCATTGATGTAAAGCGGGGGTGGATCTGATCTGTGTTTCCTGAAGTCCAGGACAATCTCCTTGGTCTTAGTGGTGTTCAGGATAAGGTTGTTAGCCTGACACCACACAGACAGCTTCAGGACCTCGTCCCTGTAGGTAGATTCATCATCCCCCGAGATCAGCCCCACCACAGTAGTGTCATCCGCAAACTTCACTATGGTTTTACTGGGATGGGCTGGTATGCAGTCAACAGTATAGAGGGTGTAGAGCAGCGGGCTCAGCACGCACCCCTGTGGGGAGCCTGTGCTCAGTGTTCGGGTGGAGGAAAGATGAGATCCAAGTTTAACTATCTTAACTTGTCTTCACAAATAGTTGATTCTATGGCTACACATCACCTTTTTTTTCACCAATATCAACAAAGAAGAAGTAATAAATCAAGGAAGGGACATATTTTGTTGATACTGCATGTTTGTACAAGTCATAGCAGGAAAATCAGTGGTGTGACTGATCAAATTGACAATGGCTCGGCTCTATTTACACGAGTCTGTGAGTGACCCTGAGCTAAGTTTTACAACTTGTCAAAGATGTCTTGCTTCAGTCACTGCAGGCAGTGTATAATATGATTTTATTGGTCTGTTTTTACAGTCATTCTGTCAGTTTGCATGGTTTTCATTAATGGGCCACACAGAGCCTTTAGTGCAGCTAAGCATAAGCAGCATGTGCCACTCTGTCTTATATCCAAATTTGGATGCCTGACACAGGCCGGTGCCAGCCCACACTGTGCTTTGAGGTTTAGAAGAGCTGCCAACAAAAAGCACTTCAATATTCAGTGTGTGATGTGTCAATAAGTGTTCTAAGGGCCTTTTGGGCACAAGTTCACTCCTGCTGTTTTCCTCAGAATCGGATGCATGAAAGCATGAAGCTTTTTGACTCCATCTGCAACAATAAATGGTTCACACTCACCTCCATCATCCTCTTCCTCAACAAGAAGGACTTGTTTGAAGAGAAGATCAGCAGGAGTCGGCTCACTATCTGCTACCCGGAGTACAATGGTGAGCCTGGTCGCACATTACCAGTTTGTTGAAACTGATCATCAGCTATTCTGTAATTGTTCCATAAGGATTTAGATATTCTTTAGATATAAGTTTTGTGCTATGTTGCATCTATGTACCACGTGTGCTTCATTCGTATTCGTATTATTAAGCTGTGATTTGGGAAAAATTATGGTCTATTTGTTTAAAGTTTAATATATATAATTTAATGAAAATAATGACAATGTTTTTGAATCGTGGTTCAATGGAAATATCCGTTAAAAACAAGGCAAAAACATGAGAAATTCATATATGTTATGTCACTCATAAGCTAATTGCTGAACAATCCTTTGAGGCGATCACTGCAATCAGGTGTTTTCTGTAACTCTCAGTCAGACTTTTGCACCTGTTTGCAGGTATTTTGGCCCACTACTCATCAGCAAAGTGCTCTTATTGATCCAGGACTGCATAGTTTATGGTTTTTTTATTATTTTTCAACTTGATTAAATAAAAGAACAATGCAATATTTCACTAAATGTATTTATTTTTTCTGTTTATTACTTTCAGTCTCCAGTTATTTGAATTATAAACAATAACAAACCTTTTCTCTGAGGGAATGAATAATTCTGCAGACAACTAATACATATGGAAGATAAAACTTATTTGGTATTCTAACAAAGGATTTATATTTTTCTTATGTTTTTACTTTAGGTGGAAACTCATATGAAGAAGCAGCGGCTTACATTCAGTGTCAGTTTGAAGACTTAAATAAACGAAAGGACACCAAGGAGATCTACACCCACTTCACTTGTGCCACGGATACCAAGAATGTGCAGTTTGTGTTTGATGCTGTCACCGATGTTATTATCAAGATCAACCTGAGGGAGATTGGGCTCTACTGAAATTCCAGGTCAGCATGCTACTCCCTGCTGCACTTCATTTTAAACATACGTCATCCAAACCCAGCTGTTTCAGATGTTAGATCACTGCATCTCCTCACATGAATTCCCTCCTAATGACTTTATTTGCCACTTTAGGTACTGCTCCTATCGCCCAGTAAGAGGCTCATTTGATAAAATAATTCTGTGTTGAATAAATCTGTGAGAAAGCGCTAAAATTCAGGAAATGTTGTATTTTTCGTAGCAGTAAAGGTTGATTAGATCACCACCACAGCTATGACTTCAGACATATTCTTTGCACAGAAAATCATAAGATGCATATCCAATAGCACAGTTTCTTTTCCAATTCTTTTCTATATTTCATTTACCATGTTGTTGCTGCCTCTTTTGCCATGATAGGACTTTTTATTGCCTAAAAAGATACTCATTTACATCACCTAAGAGTCCTAGAATGTAATGATTGCTGACTGACTAGTTAATAAATTTCACTGATACATTTGTTATTGATTTAGATTTTATTTCACCAATATGTCTGAATGTCCACGCAATCTTTTTAGCTTTAGTTGTTGATTCATGCTAAAGTAACTGACTAGACTGGGAAAAAAATGTTCCGGTCCAAAATCAAATACGTAGCAATACACATGAATTCATACTGCCTACAGATGGAAAGACTTTACTGGCATAAATGGATCAGTGGGTATAGGTTCAACTAAAAGGTTGACAGTTTGATGCCCAGCACTTCTATTTTTCTGTTTCCTTGGCTCAGAGACCAGACAGATGTTTCTCGATGACTTGTCAGAATCCATAAAATGTACTTTTTGAAATATTTAAAAAACAAGCAAAGAATATTGACTGAAAGTACTTTTACTTATATATTTATACTGTGTTCCAAATAATTCTGCATATGTTGTTTTTTGTCATTTCTTCTAAACAATTAATGAGAATGACAGTGAGCATAATTTTTCTATGTCCAAAATTATATTAGGTTGATTTTAATAGACAAAACTACCAGTGATGAAAACCAGTGATTTTCTGAATCACTCAAAATAGTGTTACAATAATTGATTATGTGTAAAAGTTTCAAAACATTAAATAGGTGGCAAATAACTAAAATAATACACCTGTTATATTTTTTGCATTATGTTAAAGATCTTTTTTATTAAAACAAAGCAGAAACTCATCAAATTACATTTAACATTGGAGCCCATCTTTGATATCACCTCACGTTATCTATTGACCTTCTAAGTACATAAATAGTTAATATCTTTATTTCAGGACCAGATAAGCTTGCTTCCAAAAGTAGCCATTTAGAGGTACAGGTATAGTGATAATCGCTCATATATCTACCCTCTAAGGATGCTCTAAAGGTTCTAAACAGGGTCTAGGTGAGAGAATGATAGTGGCTACACCATAAGATTTTCTACATTTATTATATCCATTGAAACTAAAGTAGCCATGATGTTTTTGCAGCACAGGATGGTGCATTGTCTTGTTAAAAAACTTTTCTGCTGAAGGCACGGTTCCTCCTTTTACACAAAAGGAAAGTTTCCTACCAGACCATGACAAACTCCATTTTGCAGAGGTCGTTTTGACACCGTCAGGTACACAAAGCAGCATAGTACATCTCACTTTCTATTATTTCCACCCTAAACATCACTCTGCTACCAACTTCATGCTGCAGCCTTGTTGGGACATGGTGTCCATCCATCAGCCACCCAAAGCTCTTTCCATCTGGACCATCCATTGTAGCACAGCATTCATCAGCTAGTAAAACTGTTGCACAACTGCATGATGATTCCACATTTTTCTTTGTTGGAAGATTTTTTTTTTTGGTTATACATACTGCATGGAAACTGTGACTTGCTTAGTAAGATGTAACAGCCTCTTAAGTAGTTCCCCTTTGATTAAGTTTAACTTAAGTATGTATTATTATGGGATTATTAGTGATATAAACAGGAGAAACAATCCAAGGGAAATCCTCCACAGAAAAACTTCAACCCAAATGTTTAATTAACTGAAATCCTTCATGCACGGTAATTTGGAACACAGTGTATTTATTAGCTATTATTATTTTAGGTTGGCATTAAAAATCTTCCATGAACATGACTCCCACAATTCCACACCTCAGGGTGGGGGAACAATTTTTGACCAGGGATTTTCACTTACTTTGACCGTTAAGCTCTCAGGGCTACTTCAAGTTACTTCAGCAACTTTTATATGGCCTGTCCCTGTTTTCAGGAGGGAAATAAACATTCAGGCTTTAAAATTTAAAGATGAACTGATGGATTGACAAAGCTGATCTAATGTATAACCAATAATAAACACAATGCTAATACAGCAGCAGTCTTTGGTGTGCTCCAGTCGCGTAATTTAACAGAAAGTTTAAACAAATGAATTGAGCTATTTGTGGTTTTTTTTAAAACCTGTCCTAACATAGGGACTTGCAGTGACACAGACTACATTGCTGACAAATGTATTAATGTTTACATTTGTTATCTTTGCAGATTACTTTAAGAATCCAGACTTTTTGGATGTCTTCTCCTCAGAGGATGAATTGGAAAGTAGGTTTCAAAAAGAACTAAGCTTGTGATCATGCCACATGCAGGACCTACATTTGGAGACTCGTAACTGTGATTACTTTGTCTCAATAGATTTGAAGATGTGGAGCACATGGGGGAAGAAATTATGTTTGCGGGGGGTGGGAGGGGGAGCGGTGGACTGGTAAAATGATTACGATGACTATTGTTGCATTAAAATATTTGCACCACGTGGAAGGTGAAGCCACTCCAGTTGTCTCTAATGTATTCATATTTTTTCTGTAATCTGCACAAAGACCAAAACAGACCTGTCTATAAGTTCCGTCACTGCATTTCACCATAGTATCACAGCTAAAATGTAAATTCTGTTCACCATTGTCTTGTGTTGTCTTCTCGTAGTAGTATGTGTGTATCAAATGCGTTTAATTAGTATTTGCATTTATTGTATTTTATTTTAATGTTTAGTTGTAGTTAAGCTTCCACTTTTTTTGGATGTATGAATTCAGTAACTTATATATTTGACAGTTTGGTGTGAGCAGTTTAATGTACAGTAACTGTTTCGGTCTGGGATCAGTTAACTAATCTTTTTATTCAGATGGTGCAATAATTGTCTGCATAGTTGTTTTGATTTTAAATAGCCCACATTGCATTCAACCATCTGTTTGTTCTGACATCTCTCTGTGAGTCAGTCTGTGAAGGGACATTTTGATTTATTGTGTTTTCTTGTTGTTTTGTTTGTTTGGTTGCTTTTTAATCTGACTTTTAAAATGTTTAATATTCTTCAATCAGTGGAAATCAAAAAAATGATCTGTTTTTCTCTTAAGGTGTAGTTGAAATCTCTGATTTTTGATAAAGAAACATCAAAACTTTAAAACTTCAAAACTTGAATTGCATTTTTGTAAAGCCAGAGGACGTATTTGTTATGGAAGTGTGCTGCTGATATATTATGGTAAAGATCACTGTCTGGTTAGACCAGCCACTTATGGAAGGTTGTAGCTGCCAGACTTTCCAAAAGTCAGGAATATAGCTTATTTTAGATAAAGACAGATATAAACTTAACATAAAAAGTAAGAACATTTGTGTTTGGTTGTGTCTTTTCAACTATGCTTCTGGCAAAAAAAAAAAATACTGTTGGGAAGACTTCAGTTCCCAAAATGAAATGGTGGCATATTTGTAAGGACAAGGCATTCTTGGGGATGAGCAGCAGAGTTGAGCATGTGGGTTACACATATGAAAAACATGCAAACCTTCTCAGTCAATTCAAACAAATTATTCTACTTTTGACTCTAGATTGGTGTCATTTATTGGATATGATCATCTAAGTCTGAAGTAACAAGACATTGAAAATGTAACCATTTTTGAACATTTTTTTAATTGTAAGTATCACCAGACAAGACTCTAACAAGAGTTAATAGCAATATAAGCTGTTTGGCATTGGTGGAGAAAATTTGGTAGTTTTTTTTGGGTGTCATGTACATACACAACTCTGCTGCCCATCCCACAAATTAATTTTCCTTACAAATGTGACACCATTTCAAAGAGAAAACAAAATACTTTTTTAAGTGTTATTGCATATTGTTACATCAAAGAAATAATCGACCAATCACAAATTTCTTTACTTTTAATTGAAAGTGTTTTTTTAGTGATGGCACAAAGCTGTGCTTTTTCTTAGTTTACACCATGAAGAACTATTCAAGCATAGTTTCACCTAAACAGTGTGGGGAATAAGGTCAGCCAGATTGGTATTTCCTATTTTTAGATTTTAGTGACACATCTGTCTGACAGAACTGAGGGCTAATGTGTTCCAGTTGCTGCATACAGCTGCTGTTACAACCAAAAAGAAAACAAGTTCTGGCTTTTAGCAATCCATAATTATCAATTTGTATGTCAACATGATAGGGACATAGCGACACTTTGTTGTCTCTGTTTACTATCCCGTGTCTTTTTTGCTTTTATGTATGCTAAGTTTTTGTAATTGGATCATGGTTGGTCTGTTCCTGTTGATCTCTAAAAATGCAGCAGGAATTTACAAGAAAATGTGTGACATTCTTGCTTCCTGAAGAGCTTTTAATACTTTTTAGATGCAACAAGATGGTCCATGGCACAGAGAAAAAGGTAAATCAGGTTTAGTTTAGTTTTAAGGTATTAGCTGAAAATTTGGGAATTATAGAATTAGTCCTTGTATCTTTCACTTTTCAATGTTCAAAAGTACCTTTCCATACCAACCTGCAAAGACTTGCTGCTTCTTTTCATAGTTACTGAATTTTGTCTGTTTTTCCCTCCGACTGGAATATACTAAAAGGTTAATACTGATCATTAAAATCTAGCAACAAAGTTACTTGTCATCTGTTTTGAGACTGTTTTCATTCAGTTTTGTCCTTAGCTGCTACTAAGTTCCATGAATCTGTCCCTGCAATCTTACAGTAAATCTGGACTTGCTGATTAATTAACTTTTCTAATTTGTTTTGCTCCTTCAGTAATGAACTTCCATACGTTGCCATTTGAGGTGAGTTGTATAACAGCAGCACTGTCCTCAACAAGTAACAACCCAAGGCCGCGTGAACAGCCCCATTTCCTTAATCTAATATACACAGTTTAGCAGATGACAGCATGGTTCTACAAAGAAAAAGACATACAAGTGAAGTTAATGCATCTTTATTTAATGCCTCTACATTTCATAAGAAAGAACAAACAGTAGCTTTTTCGTTTCCTTTTTATAATAAAGCATCAACCTGCTATTGTTTCCCTCTCATATATTTCCATATCATTTATCTGTCAAAATATAATAATGTATCTACTCTTATGTACAAAGTTTCTCTACCCTGTTTGATGTTGTGGAAATTATTCATTACATCAAAATGTTAAGCGAGTTGAATACATTAACACTATTTATATTAGATACATGCACAATTTGGGTTTGTAATCTGGAAATACTGCAAGCACTGGGAATATCTGAGATATTTGCTCAGCAACTTTTCACAGTTTTAAGTATCAAGACCACAGAGACTACTGTACTAAAAAAAAACCCAAAAAAAAACAAAGTTTCAATGTCTCTATTCAGAATTTATATTCATATTTTCCCAGATTGCTTTGGTCATTTTACCGAGCTTGGCTTTAAAAGTAAATATAACTCACAACACAGCAGTCAAAGGAACGCGCTGAGGATCGAAGGAGCAGCTACTTCATCTTCATACCTTCAAACCTTTAGGTGTGAGACTGTATCTTGTAGAGAACTGTAAGTTCACAATGTTAATATGATGATTTGATGGTTGTTTCAGCCCAGCTGGACATGCAGTGTGTTGCAGGGGTGTACTGTAGGAGACGGTGACATGCTTCGGGGAGCATTCAAGGACCAGGACTTGGCATGGAGGTGATGGCATAAACACAATAGTCTGAGGATCCTCTATGCTCCATCAGTACACTTCTTAGTTAATGCCAATGTGTGTGGGGTTAAGGTTGGAAAAGACATTCTGCAAAGTAGAGAAGGAAAAACATGAGTGAAATGTGTTCAGAAAATTTCCAGAAATCACAAATAAAAATCTTTTATGTCTTTTCGGGGTAACATTGTGCTTCTTTGATGGCTGCTTCACTTACGGGTTGAGTGTATTACTAAATGAAAAGTGTGATTTTCCTGCATGCTTAGAGGGAGTGATTTTTAGTCTCCACAGGGATTGCCTCATTCATCTTGTTATCTTTGTCATCCTCAGCAGTCCCAAAGGATCTAAACTGTGTTACTTTGTATTTGCTTTGTTATGGCCAGATGTTGTTGCTTGGCAACACAGGATGGCCAGAAATGAGTTGCTGCTGGAGAGTAAAATTGAATTGGCAGGGGTCTGCATCATCTGGGTCTTATTAGTCTGTAACAACACAGTCCCTGGAAGGGATGTGGGGTGGCAGTGGTGTACCTCTCTTCACTCTGCAGCTTTTTAGAAAAGACCGCAATCTTTAAGGTTTTCTTTGATGATGATGTCCGTCACTGCATTGAACACAATCTCAACGTTCTTTGTGTCTGTGGCACAGGTCAAGTGGGAGTAGATTTCCTTTTGCCCCTTCTTCATGTTCAGGTCCAAGAACTGCGTCTTGATGTAGTTGCTGGCATCATCGTATGTGTTGGGGCCTAAAGGCAATCAAACAGGTGAAGAACTTTATGAGGAAAAGTATTATTGGCTGGCTCACCTTACACCCGTCCTACTGATGGGTTCTTCTATTGCAACAAACTTTCCATATAAACCCTGGAGTATTGATGGAGCGTCAGCGTTTCTTACCATCATAGTCTGGGAAGCAGATGCTCAGATGGACTTTCTTGATCTTCTCTTCAAAGAGATCCTTCTTGTTGAGGAAAAGCACGATGGAAGTCAGTGCAAAGAATCTGTGGTTGCAGATACTGTTGAATAAATGGAGCGACTCATGCATGCGGTTCTGCAAAGATCAGAGATGAGGGTTAAGTTACTCACTTCCACAAGGCATTTTTGCTTCATAATTGCACAGTTGGTGTCCCAACTTACCACTTCATCGTCCTCTACGAGCACCATGTCGTATGCACTGAGAGCTCCACAGAAGATGATGCAGGTCACACCCTCGAAACAATGGATCCACTTCTTTCTCTCTGACCTCTGGCCACCCACATCAAACATCCTGTGCAGCACAGAAAGTCAGATCAGACTGTAAGACTCAGGATGCCGCAGTGGTGGGGAGCTAATCACTTCTCCCGGGGCTCACCTGAAGTGCAGCTCTTTGCAGGAGAACTGTTCTTCGATGATACCAGTTGTTTTGACTCGAGATCGCAGCACATCCTGCTCAGTGGGGAGGTAGTCTGGCTTGCAGATCCTGTCCATTTCACTAAGGTAGCTATTAATGTCAGAACACACAATACGATAGTTAAGCTTAATTTATAAATCCTTCCTTCTTTTTCCTTTTTAAAAAAAATCTAAACTGAGTTTTGTATGACTTCCAGTGGATGGTTCAAACTCACTAGCCAGCGGAGTCGTTAAGTTGGAACTCAGCAGCTCTCTCAAAGGCGGCCTCCACACCAGAGTCTTTCCACAGCTTCTGGATGACGTCAGCCAGCTCAGGGGGCATTGTGCCTTCTTCAATAGAGTCTGACAAGTTCTGCAGCTTCTGTGCATCTTCCTGTGGTATCATTCACAGAGAGAAAAGTTTCATCAGCGCAGACGTGGTACTGTTTGTAGTACTGTATATAGAACAGAGTTAACATATCTGGTGTTTTTCTTTGAAGTGCAATGTGAGACCTGTGAAGATGGTGCGCCAAAATCGATGCCAAGCATCTCCATGCCTCTGATGATAGCCAGAGCAGACTGCAGGATGTTGCCATAGATGACTGCCCTAAACTCCAATTGCTCCTCTTTTGTGTAACCACCTTGATGAAGAATCCTATGTGTAAGTAGAAGAATGAAGGGAAGAGGGATTTCATTTAGAAAAAAACATGATCAAACTTTGTCCTACCTGTGTACACATTATGTTTCACTGTTAAGAGTCTACAAAGAAATTTAGTTCTCTTTGTGCCTTTATGAGCTTCATATTATGATTAAAAATGGCTTTCTGCACTTATTGTGTAGTTGAGCCAAAGCTCACAGTGCCACCCTGTGGATTATTCTCCCAAGTGCTTACATATCAGTCATACAACTAAATCGGAACAATATCACACACACCAAATTAAAAAAAACATCATCGCTGAATACTTACTTCATTTGTTTTACAATGGTGCTTTTCCCTGACTCACCAGCACCTTCAAGAGAAAACAAATAAAGGTTAGGCATGAAACATCTGCTTTTCCATCCTACAAGCTGACAAACAGACAGAGCTTTAAACACACACAGTACTCTGACACCACTTTCAGAGCAGAAGATAAAGAACCAGAAGATGCATTTGCTTTACTTTGATTTCTGCTTATTGATTTGAAGAGTTTTTAATCTATATTTTGTCATTCCATGAAAAAAAAGCTGCCATGTGCTTTTGCTTATTTTGTACCAAATCACAATGAACACATTGAACAGATTGAACAGGGTTACGCAACATCCTTAAGGTTAGATTTTTATTTAGTTCCCAAAATAACACATCTTGAGATTATTGCATGCACATGGCAGCAACTACAACAAGCTCATTTGAAACTAATATAAAATATTAATATTAATATATTATTGGAATTTAAAAGTAAGTAAGATCATGTGAAGCCTGTCTGTGTGCACAGAGACACATCTTTAAGATGATCATGAGGTGATCATGAGATTTTGTGATTCTCAGTTTCACAAAAATATTTTCTTCATATTTTATAGTTTTCTTAATGGAGGATCTTGCAAGTTCTGTGACCTGCAGCAACATAATCTCCTTTCAGCATGACAAAAAAAAGATTTTCTCTTTCTGGGCCACAAAGTGATCTAATTTGTTTTCCCACGACTAAACATACAGCCAAAATAGTTCTGAACATTGTGCTTGATAGACATCTCTGCACATTTGCATGGAAACTGCATTAACAGCAATCTAGAAACATCCTTTGCATGGACAAGATAAGCGTTGTGCTTGTGCCATGTGGGTTAAGCACATAATTTAAGTGACAGAATTGGATGTGCTGGCTGAAGAAAAGCTTCCAGGCAGATCAGACTCTCAGCAGCACTGAAAGCTAACTCAGGCCAAAAGGAGTTTATCGCGTCACAGAGCGGTCAAAGCTGGCTGCTTTGCTCTTGTTTGAGCCACATTAAGCTTCATCCACAGACTTACCGATGAGCATTTAAAGCCCTCATCCAAACCCTCTAAAGGAGAACTTCTGGATTTTCCCCTTTTGACAGTCATTATTAAGTCAATAATACATACATTTTGCTCATTTCTGAGGAGGTAATAAAAGTAGAACAACAACTCCATCAACACTTAATCCTACCAAGATTTAAGAGACCTTCATCAACTGAGTGGGTCATGGTTTTTTTCACAAATGTCGAACCTACAGTGAAGTTTAGGTTTTGTAGTGACATGAAGATTGGGCTTTGAAGTGGAGCAGCAGAAGATAGTAGACGTTTGTTTCTATAAGAGGTTTAAGGAGTTTAGCCTGCAAAGACATGATTGATCTTCTCAAACAATAAAAAAAAATCTGATCTCAATCAATAAAAAAAACTTTTTGTTTTATTTCTAAAAGCTCATTTAATAGATATCTAAGGGCAGTTATTTCTATCCAACAATTATAAAGTTCCTTTTATATAAATAGTCCCTTTTGTTTATTTTCTTGATGCATAGGTACTCGAAGACTGTTCAATTATTGGATCACTGAAAACATCCATTTACTTCCCAGGTTGACATATTTGCACAGACAGATCTCACTAATTATAATCACAGCCAACATGATCAGTTTGGGCCTCTCAGTCAGCACAAGGAGGCTTCGCTTTATATCTTCACCTATGTACACCTTTTGCTATCCGTGAGTCAGTAAGAAGCAAAAGAAACAGCTCCTCTGTTAACTTCATGAAAGTAGATATTCTTGGAATAATTATTTGGCCAAAGAATGAAAGTTACTGCTATTAAGTGATTTAAAAAAACTCAACCACATATTTAAGCTATAACTATTAGTTTTAAATTCATTACAAAATATTTATGTATGAACTACTTCGATTTTCTTTAGGGATGCAAGAGCTATCCTATTGTAATATTTACATTAAGAAAACACTTTTTTAACATTATGTGCTGGTCGAGGGTCAATAAAGACCTCAGCAAGTAGATCTGCACTAAACCAGTTAGCTAATCGGATTGACATATCACTGCCAGGCTGTGATTCATTTAGACTAAAGGCAATGATCTCTTAAGAACCTACGTCCTTCCGTTAGATTTGAAAAGTCAGACTGAACAACTGAACAACTATAATTTTACCCAGTTTTTGATAACCTACAACCCAACAAACAAGTTACATCTGTGCATTCTCAAGCTGTGTGTTATTTTCTGTGTTATTAATCGACCAAAAAATCCATTCCCAAAGGTTTGAAATTCTTCTATAATATTAACATGATCCTTGAAGATCTTTGAAGTGTTACCCTTTTATTACTTTGAGCTTTATCTTCAACCTGTGGATTAACATCTCCAAACTGATCCCACTTGTGCCCTCCTCTCAGAAATAATCCTAAATAGCCTCTAATAAACTAATGTGAGGTTTTATCCTAAAGCACTTCATCTGCGCAGCCTTTAAATCCAGTGAGCATACTTTTATCTCATATCTATGTAATTTGGGTACAGATGCATGGAGAAGTTTTAAGTCACCTTAGAGGGCTCTTGACCAAAACGTAATTACTGAACAGTAAACATGTCCCTAAATTCTGACTGAGACATTTATCTTATGACATTTAAAGGAGTTCATCGTGACAGTGAATTGTAGCATTCATCCTCAAACTCAGTGCAAGTTATCACACTCGATGAGTCTTGGCTCACATCAAGACTTCCCTTCTGCATCCGTTACAGAAATCCCTGTTTGCTCTGTATCAGTATTTCCTATCCTCTGCTGCCTGTTGCAAAGAGAAGACATGGTCTAAGAGGACAGCTCATCACGACACTTACCAAGCAGTAACAGCTTGACAGTTTTAGACTCCTTATCAGCATCTTCCTGGAGCTGTTTTTCCAACTCCTTAGACTTTTTGTCCTCAGCGCTGGCTCCTGCACCCATGATTTCCTGCTCCGCAAACTCAAGATCCTCAAGGATGGAAATTTTGACGGTTCCCTGTGAGCACCTGCAGAGAATTTAGGCACAGCACTAATCGTGCTGAAAGGCGATTTCTGAGCGGAAAGGGATTGAGAAGGAGGGTCCTGAGCCTTCCTACCCTGTTTTGATGAGATGGGGGTGCCCTCAAGGATCAAATGAATTCACCAGCTCTCACCAACAGAGATCCACTTCTTAATTCCTTGTGCTTAAAGCCTGACTTAGGAGGGACCTCTTCCTGATTGGCCAGTCAATCCATTTAGTCTAATGAGGGCAGTAGTGAATGATGTAAGGGAAGAAGAAATTAACGCTCTCACATACTTGAGTGCAGTGAAAGTCATTGATATCAGTAGTTGTTTGGTCTAGAACGACTTGATGTGACTTGGTGTGGAAAAAATGCATGTGCAAAGAGTATGCAATGTGATGTACGACCACTCAAATTTTACATAACATACAGAATCATGCTTGAGCAGACAATGCATACCTCTTTATTTACAAAGCTGGAAGCTATCTATACTATCTATACATGCTTTTTCTGCGTTTTCCTTTAGAGCTGACAGTTTCAGAGGATTTCCTTTTAAGATAAATGTGTTTTTGCAGCACGCAGGTGTTACTTTTTTCATCTAAACTGAATTTCCTGCCTGCTTGACTGTTGACTTCAGCGTCCCTCACATGGACAAGCAGGAGAGACGCATTAAGGTCTTATAAACTTCTTACTGTTAAGACGGTTAAATCCCAGGTGGTGTGGTACCTACTAAATAAAGCAACTGTCACTGCACTTTGGTTTTGGGTGGGGTCTCAGTAATAGTATGATTTCAGTCTGTTTCTCACATTACCTTATCTTTATCAGTTTGACAAACTTCAGTGTGCCTAAATGATATTCAAGTGGTGAGAGGATATTTTGAGGATAAGGTTTGGTGTAAGGCACAGTTCTCATGTTGTTCCTGACTGAAACTGCTGATCTGTGAGTTACCTTGTCGGGTTTAAGGGTAGAGGTCAGTGGACATGATCTTTAGGTCTGTTAGGTACCTGGCCCCCATGTTGCAAGATAACAGGTTTCTGCTTCTTAAATCATCTCTGAAATGTGACAAAAGCCAACATATTGCTAAAATACAATTATTCACTTAGTTTATAGAAACACTACATCCAAATGAAAAAAATAAGTTTTCCATCAAATTTTATTCACAATGGAGTGCTGTACAAATATGTGATCAGTCTGCCATCTGAAATGAGGAGCAGATGGGTTGATTCTCCACAGACAAATGTATTTGAGGCAGCAGGTAAACTAGCAAACTAAATAAGGTCTAGTTAGAGTTACATGTTTATTCCACTGAGGGATGTCCATTAATACATCCAATACTTTTTTGGATAAATCTTTGCAGGGACTTTGTGATCAGGCCTGTAACATCTACTTTCGCTGAACATGTGCAACTCCAATTTTCCAAATTCTAACTGGGGGGAAAAGCAAGAAGTCTAATTTCTGAGGTGGTATTTATCAACACAAACTTTACTCCATTTCACCCCTTGATTTCTCCCTGTGAGCATAACTTAATTTCCAGGTTTTGAAAGAAAAAAGAATCTCATTCCTTACATACTTGGACATACCCTTATGTGTTTTGGGTCATCAAAATTATCAGAGATTTTTAGGTATACAAGTTTAGACATGTACAGGCCAATGACAGTTATGAATTTAACTTTAATATGAAGGATCTAACTGTTTTCATCTCTTCATCAAACATCTTCATTAATAACACAATGAATTAATTTGAGGCCTAATACAAAAGTATCTGTGATCATTCTTCTTTTTAATTTCAGGCTGAAGTAATCATTAAGTTTATGTGGCGTCATACTGGAGAAATTGTGGATCCAAAGGCCATGTGCTAGAGTGAACATGTTAAATGCAGAAACACACATGCATTTTAAGAATACATGCTTAAACATGCTGAAAGATAGTTGGATAAGATAAGTAAAGAAACACTTGGTCAGACATCCTTTTGTGATTTGGTTGAATGGTGAAAATTGTATAATGATAAATAATGCATCCAATGATGTAGCAAATCGTCAAGAGTATGTGGACTGATGAAAAGATTTGGATTGAGGCATTCCAAAGACATTTAACATGTACAGAACAAAGTTTTTAAAAAAACGCTCCAATGCCATCATCAGGGCCTGATGCAGCTCTACATTTAACACAGAAATCCCTGCAAACACTTCCACCATTTAAAGATTTAAAAAGTATCTAAAAAGCATCCAGAAATGCTGACACCTTATATGAGCCCATATATATTCAGATAGCACATGCGATGTGGAAAACCAAAACGCCTTATCATACCTTGGCACAGACAAACTAACTCTGTGAGAAAACACCATGACAGCTGGCTTTTTTGTATACTAGTATTTGTATAACACAAAGTCAAACAACATCTCTATCAATAATGAATGCATAGCTCTGTTTGCAGAAGAAATTACGTAGCATAAATCAGGAGGACCTGCACTCTTATAATAATAAATAGTATTACAAATAAAAACCATAACTGGCCTTAGTTTATTTCTGTGGTAATAAAGATCTGACTGAAGAGAAGCTCTATGTCCATGTATGTATACGTTGGCAGATGTGTATGTTTTTATGTGTGTGGGCGCATGCATGCATATTTCCTGATATATATATGTGACTGTTAACACTACAACCCGTACTGATTTTATTGCTGGTCTTATTGCTGTTATAATTTATTGTTAGTACATTTTGTTTTGTATTATTGTGCATTTTTGTATTTTCAGTCATGGGACTATGGATGGAAATGAGCATTTTGCTAAATCTGGTATATTTACAGTAACTTTTGCCTGTGCATCAATAAACATCGTCCCATTCAAATAAATAAGAAGAAGAAAAAAAAAGGTTCATGCAGGCATGAAGTGAATAGAAAGACAAAAATGTTAAAAATAAAAATGGACTTGTATATTTAGTGTATGTTTCACATGATGTTTACAAAGATTCAGCAGCTGTAACCTGGGCAGTCAGGGCTTAAACTGCAGAAAATA
>JAVQJG010012209.1:0-10230 GCA_036024015.1 Craterocephalus amniculus
TGTGAGCGTGTGTGTGTGAGCGTGTGTGTGTGGGTGTGTGTGTGAGTCTGTGTGTGTGAGCGTGTGTGTGTGGGTGTGTGTGTGAGTGTGTTTGTGTGTGTGAGCATGTGTGTTTGAGAGCGTGTGTGTGTGTGGGTGTGTGTGAGCGTGTGTGTGTGAGCGTGTGTGTGTGGGTGTGTGTGTGAGCGTGTGTGTGTGAGCGTGTTTGTGTGTGAGCGTGTTTGTGTGTGAGCGGGTGTGTGTGTATGGGGATGGATGTGCTGATGCAGACTGATGCACACGTGCATGGACGATGGAAGCTGCGTCTAGTTTTAGCTCCTCTGTACCCAGATGGGACCGGGTCCGGCTCCGGGTCCGGCTCCGGGTCCGGCTCCGGGTCCGGCTCCGGGTCCGGCTCCGGGTCCGGCTCCGGGTCCGGCTCCGGGTCCGGGTCCGGCTCCAGTCCGGCTCCGGGTCCATAAATCAGACCTGGACAGAGCTGGAACATCAAAGTACCACAGACACCATCGTGGGTTGCCGTGAGGAATTCCTGGAACCTGGTTTTCATGCCGGTCCTGGAACAGATCCAGACCGTCTGCGGGGTCCTCGGGTGCAGAGATGAAACATGTCAGCGAGAGGACGAACGTTTAATTACGTATAAATCCAGCCGCTGGTAACAGAGAGTACGGGAAAACGTGACATCATTGGTCCTGTCTGCACGTGCAGCGCAGTACCGAAGCTGGCCACTAGATGGCCCCACCATCGAGTTAGAGCCAGAGCTGCTGACGGTGGAGACCGAGCAACATTTAAGTGTCTCTAAGCTCCGCCCCCTCCAGTAAATGCACCATTTAAAGCCATGGCCCTTCCACTAAGCCACACCCCCTTTTCAATGATCTGTTAGAAGCCACGCCCCCTCCCCCATCCGGACCGAAAGGCAGGGATTTGGAGTTTTAACCGGTCAGTTTTTGATGGAGCCAAAACAAACGATGTACGAATGAAGCAGAATTTCTGAAATAAAAAACATCAAATAATTAAGATATTTTAAATCAGAATCTGGAATTAATCAGGAATTAAGTGTTTTCATGCTAATTTTCATTTGTTTAAAGCCAAATTAACTTTCATTCTGAATTAAAGAGGAGTTAAATCTCATGTAAACGTGGCCACTGAAGCACGTTTAGGTCAAATTAAACTAAATTAGTAGGAAAGAGGAAAACATTTGTGTCAAGTTGCTTTTTAGCGTATCTGTGAATCACCTGCTGGAGCATTTGCAGGAATAAAAACTCATCGATTAGAGCGACGTTTGGGTGATGAAGCAGGGAACATCTTTCTTTTCTCCGTTTATTGAGACATCATGTGAGGAATGTGCAGTAATGGCCGTAATAAAGAGCTCGTTAAAGACCTGCAGCTGCATTAATTTCATGCATCACACCCAGGAATGCAGCTGCCCCCCCCCCCAAAATGTGAGGCTTCAATTATTTTTACGGCTCATACGATACCGGAGCAGCCGAGCGACTCGTACCCGAGTTTATCGCGACACTTCAGGAGGTACTAAAACGCAGCAAAGAGCTCGTAAAAATCCTCCGTTGGTTTATTGTTTTACATAAACAGGCTGCAGAACGGGGGGTGAATCCGGATCAGACCGGTTTCCTCCATCCCCGTTAAAGCAGTAAACATGGTCCTGCATCGGGGAGGACGTGATAAATGTGCTCTCGGCTCCCCGCTGATTCCAAGGACAATTAGGCAGTAAAATAAAACCTTTATTGACAGCAGTGAATGCGGACGGCGTGGCTGCAGGTTTACAGGTGGGTCGCGGGCAGGAAGCGCTTTCCCAGCATCCTCTGCTCCCGTTTGTCCAGACCTGCTCTATGCAGAACTATGTAATTGATTGTAAGAACGGGGACGATAAATCTGCACCGTGCTGCACGCAGAGCGACGCTTCCTAGATTAAAGATCAGCAGGAAATGATAAATTCTCTCACTGAGGTTAATGGAGAAAATGTTGCTGCACAGGCCAATATGAAGCCCCTCAAATACACAGATTCAGTGCCAGAAACCATTAAACCATTCTGCTCCAGCAAAATAACAGAATCATCAGTTCAGAGAAATCAGGATGAGCTGAAAAGTGGAGGAATATTCTCATTTCTGACACACTGATGCAGAATCACACAGATGATGCAGCGACAGGGACAAGGGTGGCGCGTTTAAAAACCATTCATAGATAATGTTTTATGTAAAAAAAAGTTTTAAAAAATTTATAAAAGATGGTCAATAATGCTGTTTCAGCAATGATTTCACCGGTGCAGCCATTGACAACTAATGAGGTTGCTAGGCAACAGGTCAGTAACATGACTGAGCATCTCAGAGAGGCAGAGGTTCATCCGTCTGAGACACACCGGCTCCGAAACGTTTAAAAAAATGTTCCTCAATGTTAAACTGAAGACTCTGAAGATCCTCCATCCAGCTGGTAATTATACAGCTACAAATAATGACGACATGGAGTTCCCCAAGGCTCCGTGCTGGGCCCCCTATAGTTCGCATCTACATGTTCCACTGGCTCAGGTCATGGAAACAAACTAAATATCTGATCATCATCATGCTGATGACACTTGTCTCTGCATTAGCCTACCGTCTCATCAGGAGACTTCCAGTGGAAACAGTTGTGGAACAGTTTCAGAAAAATGTTCCTTAGACTTTGAAGATCCACCATCTACAAAGTAACACATCATCAGTAGACTCAGAGAATCAGGAGGAATCTCTGTATGCTGGGGACATCATCCTCTATCTGACTCATGCACAGAGAATCTATAAATGCAGTCGTTTCAGGATCTTATCCTGTTGGATTGATGCAGCGTCATTTATCACACGCACAGGTTATTATAGTAACACCTGAGTGTTTTCCTGCTGAGGCTCCTCTCTTTGTGTGTAAAACACATCTGCACAACGAAAGTTACGACCTGCTTTATACTGGATGAGCGAGATCTGAGTTCCAGTTTCCCATCAAGGCTTCACTCTCAGACTGGAGGGCTACTGGTTCCTGGAGGTCCTGGAAGTAGAATGGGAGGCAGCAGCTCCTGAGCTGTCAATCAGGAAGTTTGACGTTTCCTGGTTTGTTCAGGGGAAGGAGCTGAGTTTCTAAGGGAACTGGGACAGGACCACCGAGCAGGAACGTGGCTGCTGGTCAGGAAAGTCCACTCAGACACATATAGGCCCAATCTTTTTCTGATGCAGACTTCATGGCAAAGGGGGCGGAGGAGTTTAGGCTTTCACGCAGGAAACAAACATGGTGCTGAAAGACTCGTACAAAAAGTTGCCTTTTTGCAAATTACGCTAAAAATGTTTAACTGCTGTTAAAACTTTACGATAAGGTAGATGTACCATGATGGCAAACATTTCTGTAAGGTGCAGCATTAAGAAGCTGATTTAATAAATATTTCATATTCTCAGAGGGAATTTATACATACAGTAAATATTTCTGCCGCAGCTGTTATCATTAACAACTTTATCTATAGGCTACAGCAGCTGTAACAAAAACCTATAAAAGCTAAAACAACTAAAACACAGAATACAGTGGAGATAAAACATAATTAAACCGGAAGAGGAGCAATGTTAAAATAAATAAATAACTAATGCACCGTCTGACCACCCCACGCATGTATCAGGGATAAAAGCAGCGATGTTTAATTTGCATAAAGGTATTAATTGGGTGACATTATATATAAAATAAGGACATAGGTCATTGTTATTCTGTGATGATAAGCGGCTGTTCTTCCTGTTGTATCGTGGCTCTGAGTGACGCTGTGGAGCCGACCGGCCTCCTCATACGGTGCAGCTTAGATGCAGAGTGGCGGATCAGTTCATAGAGCTGCAAACAGGGTCGGACTGGGGAAAAAAATAGACCCTGGCATTTTTCCTCTGGACCGGCCCACTATTGGCCCGATGGCCTTTTCTGTCATCATGTCAACACTTGTGTTTGTGTCCAAGGACATCAAAATGTCTTCTCACTCGTCATGAGCATGAATCCCTCCAAATACTAATGGGTTGCAGTGCTCCGTATCCGGTGAATTTGTTCATAACAGGTTCGGTCTCAGGTAATCATTGATGAGAAGTTCTGCAATATCTTGTGCGTCCTTTCCCTCAACTTTCTCACTGGTCACGAAAAACTCCGAATCAATCCAATGCAAACGCAACTTGGTTTTCATCTTGAACTGACCTCCAGTGACTTTGTCTTCGTTTTTATCCATTGAAGTCATGGATGTAATAGCCTACATCAAATGGTTGAAGTTGAAGACGGGGCGGGGGCACTTGCAGCAAGGCTAGTAGAAGTTGCAGTACCACCACTGGTGACAGCAAACAAATTATCTGTTTCACTTAGAAGCGACAGCTTGAAGAGATTTGTGCTTTTTATCACGGATCTTCTCTGCTCCCTCTTTTATCTTTTTGCCAGCTTTTTTCACGGTTTATACAGCAAATATATGCGCAACATGCAACCATCTTACCATGAACCTTCACCAATCAAAACATCAGACGCAACTCACGTCAGGCTTTAGCTTCCTACCCATCATACACTGCTGTCCGCCACATATTGTTTCTTTTTCCTAAAGCTTTTAACAGAAATCCACCAGATACAAAAGAAAAATCTTTTCTTAACTTATAAAAAGAACTCTTTATTATATTTCAGTTTATTGTCTGGATTTTACTGTTGAAAAAGAAAAATCACAGATTGCCAGTCCGAGCCTGTAACCTATCTCAGGATAGTGTGTTTGTGTGTGTGTGTAATCATCCATTATCCTGTGTTGTTCTTCTCCCTTTCTGGCCTGCCCCCGCTGCTGATTGCTGCTTATTGAAGCTCCTTTATTATTATTATTTAATCAGGTTTACATAATAATGTCTCTAGCAGTTTACTCTATAAAGAAACTGGATCTTCATGTTGAATGCTTAGCAAAGAATCAAGACAAAATATTATTCCTCAAGTGGATCATTTATTTGCATCATGCTGTATATTTATTCAGTCCCGGGTACATATTTTCTGCTGTGTTGACCAAATGAGCTCAAATGAACCCTGAGCAGGTTCTACCCAGCCTCTAATAAACACTGACACCCCAAAGCTGTGTTCCCTGCTTACCTTGCATTTTACGACACTTGCTCTCCTGCCATAAAGCAAATTACCCAAACTGTCTTCAGTGTGGGAAAACGAGTTATATGATTAACTCAAATGAGAATATAAACATGATGATCCTTCACTCCAAAAGCTGAAACTCTGCGTGTTCAGCTTAAAGATGTGCTTGTTTTAATCAGCTCAGATCATTGTGTCTCATGTGGATTTTTCTTCTTTGATTTCTGTCACCTCTGATCCATGTCACTTTCTCTACTGCAGAAAGAATCACAGCTGAAGCTGGAAAGAACGTCACTCTGCCATGTCGAGCTCCAGATGACAACCCCGTCACAGGTGTACTCTGGAGAAAAGGTGACCTGGGGTCAGGACAAGATGTGCTTTCTAATATCGACGGACATGAAGAGTTGCATCCATCCAGCCGAGCGAAGCTTCAGGATAAAGAGATGCGGGGTTCTGAGCAATGTGACGTCTAACGACACTGGAACATTTTGGTGCCATGTCTTCCAGAAAGACACAGACAACACCAAGAGAGTCGATAATCCCATCCATGAGGTCCATCTGGAAATTTCTCCATCAGGTGAGTTTGTTGCTTCCTGCTCTCTGATCAGATGTTCATGTTTCCTAAAGATGTTGATGAGGCTGCAGGAAGCAGATATCAGAGCGGGGCTTAATGTGTGACAGCAGGTTGAGGAGGAATAGATTCTGTTTCATTCTTCAGTCATCACCTGACAGCTGATACCTGCTTCTGATTGGCAGGTCCCAGAAAGGATGGGGATGGAAGAGAGATGGGTGAAAGGACCAACAACGGATCTGCTGCCTCTGCTGCCGGTCTGACGGTTTTTGTTGTCACCATCATCGTCATCATTGTCATCAGCTAGAAAGCTGTTAAATCAACCCAGCCTCTCCTTTAACTACGGCATTTTATGATGTCTAAGCATTAAACATCAGAGCTGAGTTGTAAATGCCTCCTTTGTCTTTACTTAAAAAAACAGTTTTCTTATGTTTCACCAGCGAGAAACTGAGTTCAGGTCTTCCAGCACAGCTGAAAGTAACTATAGGCTTAGGAGCTCTATGTGTAAAAATGAGGTTTCACGTTCAAATAAACCTCCCATTTAAAGCATTTGCATATTTATTCGTTAAGTTTGCCACATCTTTTTGTTTTCTTTGCCTACAGCTCCCCCAGATTTTAATTGTATCAGCCCTGGTGGCATTCCTCTGAATTTCCTCAGACTCATCATTACTACCTGTTAGTCTTCTAATAAATTGAATTGAGATGAAAAGAAAACAACCTGAGGAGAAAAAACTCCGGAGGAGACCTGAAAACATGCCCTCGATAAAAATTAGTATTTTCTAAAGGTCATGGAGTCTCGTCGTTCTCGAGGCCCACGGCTTCTCTGCTGATCCTAATTGGCCTTTAGTTTCCTGCTCCGGCTGTGACAGTTTGTGTATCTGCCCGTCGTCACCACATCGCTTTAAAGCGCTTGTCAGCTCTGAGCAGCTTTGAGTGCATTTTCAAATAAAATGCCATCTGCTGGCCCCAATTTCAGCAGGCAAGTGCCCTCAATCTCAGGTTGGAGGCCGCCTCGGTCCCACGGCGCACAACAGCACTGACTTCTGAAAAGAGCAGATGAATTCATCTTCTCGCTTTCTTCCTCTTCCTCTCTCTCGGCTCAACTTTACAAGCCCACTGCCTCTTTTTCCTCGTAATTATGAGCACAAACATGCAGAAAACGCTTGGGGATTCATTAACTGCACTTTATTAGAATATATAAAAACACAGTTTTGTCTACTCACAGCCTTTTTATCAGGTCTATCTGCTTGTTAACAGAAAGATATAATCAGCCAATTATATGGCAGTAAGTAAACACATGTAGTCATGATATGCTGAAGACTTGCTGAAGTTCAAACTGGGCATCACAATGAGAAAAAAGAGCAGCTATAAGGGACATTTGGGGATTTTCACAACCAACAAACTCAAGAAAACTCAAATGTAAAGCTTCGACCAATGAGCATTAGTGACTCAAACTCCAGCCAGGATTTCCACCAATGAGCATTGGTGGTTAAAAGGCAGAAGGCCTGCAAATATTATTCAGATTTACATTATAAAAAAAAATAAATAAAAAAAACGAGCTGGAGATTTGAGTGTAGCTTTTGTCCCATCCAGTGGTTTCCACTTTTACTTTACTTAAAGGTACAGTATGTAAGAAATCTAAAGCAAAAGGCTGTAAAATCACCTAATTATGTCACAGAGACTCAGGAATAATGTTCATATAACATACTGAGCTCACCAGCAACAACAGTACAGCCAAAATATTTTCACTTAAAAAAATGGTAGACCGTGAATCATGTTGATGTTTTGAAATCCTGCTTTGTCCCGAGGCTCCGCCTAATCCTTGCAGTCAGTACAAGTTCAGCTGCTGAGATCCACAATTTGCCAGGTTGCCTAGCTATGATGGTGGAGGCAACGACACATAAAACACCTGCTATGAATCGCAGAAACGCCAACATAAAGTTCGGGCAGAGCCAGGATCTGAAGGGTGGAGAAGCTGAAAATTAAGAGGGATTTTAAAACGAAGCAGAAGTAGATACTCTTCTCCTAGACAGGTGAGCTAAGCTTTGCTAAAATTAGCTTCATAGCTTTACAGGGATGTAGATTTCAGTCTAACACAGCTGGACTATGTTATCTGTCCAGGAGGACTTTTTACCTTTCATCCAGGGCACTTCATTAGTCCACAGCCCGGTCAGATGTTACATGGTCAGATCACAGCAACATGAACTGATGAAGTCCCTATGAATTCGCTGCTCGCTTCGTTGCTGATGCAGGATACGGAAACAGCTTTGGCAACCTCGAGTCTGGAGAGAAATATTTTGAATATTATTTTTAATGTGAGTACAGTAACCGTTTTGCACCTTTAAATATTTATTTTTTGTTTTCATCCGCTATTTGGTTTGGTTTATTTATTAAAAACTACTAAAAGAAGTTGGTGGACTGTATTAAAAAAGACACCTTCCTTATGAAAAACTCTTCGGGGAAAAATATTCTACCTGCACAAGTACAAAGAACTCTGCTCCATTACTATTTCAAATTTTACCATAAGATTGGGTTTATTACATAAGCATTTCTTTTAACAAACAACTTGCATAGGCTTAGTTCATGCAGTCAAAGTTTGAAGGCGTGAAACATTTATTTTCTGTACTCGTATAAATAAATGATCAAAAATAAGAAAGTGTGTCCCATCCAGCTCTGCGGCCCCAACATTCCTCCTCTGGGCTGCTATGCTAGAGTTCAGTGGTTACATGAGGTTAATTATGTATCATCTCTTTCCAAGCTTGAGCTCATACAGTAATAAGACAAAAACATACTACTGGAATAGAGAATTAGCTGTAAGAAAGATTCACCTCGTCTGTAGGATCTGATTTTTCACAAGTGAAATTGTGCATTGAAAATACTCGATACAAGCAAACCCCAGAAATACACCCCCTTGTGAAAGACTGCGATGCCATGATTCTTCCTTTCGTTTGTTTTTAATGTCGGTCGTCGGTCACTACGCCCGGCGGCCCAGTGGAGGCTCCAATTGAGAAACAAATAGAAATCAGAAACCAGTTGTGTGGGGAGCGCCTCAGGGTGTTATTCATTTCCTTTTAACTTTTCATTTTATGCCCCCACCCTCCCTTCTCTGTGGTGGTGGTGTGCAGAGAACGACAGCCACAGAATAGTGTTAACTCCCAAATGAAATCCTGTGCACAAACACAGCAGAGCTGGCTGCCCGCCGATGGATGCTCTGCCCTTGAGAAATGACTCCAGACATGCTACACTTTGTTTGCTCCATGGACTCTCTTCAGGGAAGCTACATCCACCACTTTCTCCCCTGAAAGGTTCATCCTCTGACGTCTGTATTTATTGGAAAAGTTGGAAAACTTACCCACCTTTTAATCTCTAGAATATTTTAAAGTCTGGCTAAAGCAAGTTCAAATTTTCAGAGACAATTGTTAAAACACATGTTAAACAGATTGTTGTACAGGTTAAAGCTGTTTTTTCATTGGCTTTCTGTTACAGTCGGTGATCTGTATGCTAAAGATATAACCCCGGAACTGTTCTGGTTTCTGTTAGTTGCTACCCTGACCCTTTAGCAAAAACCCCGGGCTCTCTGTGGTCGCGTTGTTGTGTTAACATTTCCTCTGTACAGGTGATGGAGAATAAATGGGCGGTGTGTTTTCCCCTCCCAAACGAGACAAGTGGAACGGAGTCTTCTTACAGAAACAAGTCAGCGTGCATCTTAAATGTATCTAGTGAGAGGTTACAACACTGGCGACGAGGATAAAAGCCTGGACGTTCACGGCAGTTGAAGAAGACGTTAGCGGCTAGCCTCAGTATGGCTATGATTGGTTCGCTCGGCGAGTTTGTCGAGTCGGATGGCGACTGGATCCGTAATCTTTGTATGCCGCAGAAGCCGGGAGACATTGGATTTAAAGAGTAGGTGACCATGGTTCAGGATCATCATCACCCAAAACCGTCCGTGATTGTTCAGCGGTTCAAGTTCCACTCACATTCCCGCAGGCCCGGTGTGTCTGTGGCTGCGTATGTGACTGAGTTAAGACAGCTGTCGCAGCGCTGTGACTTTGGCGCAGTCCTGGATGATATGCTGCGCGACAGGTTAGTGTGTGGCATAAATGATGACAGCATGCAGCGCAGGCTGCTGGGCGAAACAACGCTAACTTTCATAAAAGCATTTGATATTGCCCAGGCGTTGGAGGCGGCTGCTAATAACACCAAGGACATTCAACAAGTCGGTGAGAGAGTGCAGCCGCGCGCCGTCCATCGTGTGTCTCAGGAGAGAGCGGGCAAGCCTGTTAAGTCGGTGGAATGTTTCCGGTGTGGAGGGTCACATTTCGCCAATGACTGTGGGTTTAAGGATGCTGTGTGTCATAACTGCCAGAAAAAAAGGGCACATTGCAAAGAAGTGCAGGGGAATTAAAAGTAAGCAGAAATGGGACAGAAGAAAGCCTAAGTCTAAACTGCATGCACATCATCTGCAGAGTGAAATGTGTGAGGAGGCTGAGAGAGAAGTTTCCTTTAACATGTTTAATCATGTTAATCTTAGTGAGCCCCGGGCAGAGCCTATTGTGGTGACATTGCTG
>JAVQJG010012218.1:0-12434 GCA_036024015.1 Craterocephalus amniculus
ATTATCTCAATTAAGTTATCATGAAAGAGTGATTTTTTTTTAATTAACGTGTTTGTGCGTCTCATATTGTTAATTTCTTTGTTTTTGTCCAAATTCAGAAGACTTTACCGAGCCACTGAAACTAAGTCTGAGTCAAACCCATAAGATCCACTTCTATAAAAAGTCAGGAGCATCAGCAGGCTATAAATGTCTCCAACACTTGTTTCTGACAACTGGGAAAGACGGCCCGCTGCAAAAAAGAAATGGTGTTTTTACTGTAATAATGGTGCATGTTTGTTTATGCAATTCATAGTTATGTTAAAGCGGAGACATTCTTTAAGAATTTTAGTTAACTACAAAGTTGAGTTTGCGTAATATTTCCAGCAATGCAGAAATTATACTCTGAAAGTTTGAATGAAGAGAAGTGTATTCAAAAAGGAGAAATGTATAATTTTGACTGTCACCAAATTGATGTAAAGAATGCAAAACAACTTCTTTTAATGTGCTTAAGCCTCTTCTAGTTGGCTGTGCTCAACTTGACTCAACTCAGCTTGGTGAGAAGAGAAAAGATTTGGACTCTGAAGAGTCAGTGCATTCTCCATCCAGCCTTTCCGTTATAACTGAGTGGGTTAGTGGACAGTGTTGGTTTGGATCAGGCTCAAACTTGGTCCCCATCTGTAAAGGTTTAATGCAACACAATACATTCAATCTCACAATTCTGAAATACAGATGCAGTCAACTAATGATTTATCAGCAAAGACACTTACTGTAAAACTGCCATGTTTCACTCTCAACTCAAGAAATTCTCTAAAATAGGGCCAATCCAAAATCATGAAAAATGTGAAGGAATTTTCTTTTGTAACTTTTCACAGTTTTGTCTGCACCTTTTTAATTCACCCATTGCATCATGGAAGAACTTTTTCTCAAAACTAAACAAATCTAGAGTCCTGTGTTTTACCTCAAGGTTCAACACTTAAGTTTGACGTAGTTTTAGTTTCCTAACCTATTGGCGGAGACTGGTCACTAGATTCACGGTCAGAGAATGTAAAAGGCTCATGGGAAATACCCATTCAAGAAGAATTTTACCTTTTTGTGATGTAATCCTATAAATCTAAGATACATGCTTTACTTTCTGTGTTGTTTACATTTAGACAATGATGGGTTTATAAGTTCTATTTGAGTTTTAAAGTTGGCACCATGGGCGTAGTGGACAGTACAGGGGAGAAATGACCACCAACACCACAGAAACATATTTATGTGTCACTGGGAGTAGAAATTATGTTAGATACAAACTTAATACCAAATACTAGACAAACTCAGTTTAATCACTTTTGGCTATTATTTAAAAGAGTGGTGTCCCTTCTGTTTTTCCAGCGTGTGTAGTTTAAGGACTGTACTGCAAATCCATCCTGATGTGCCTGTAATCTAGCAACAAGCTAGAAAAATGACTTCACCTTTCTTTCTCAGGCCTCCCTTCACACAACTTCTTATTACCCCAATGCAGTTCATTAGCTCTTTGAACCTGCTGTGTCTCTGTGTCACGCCCACCCTTTCTTTCTGATCTTCCTCTGCTCTTTAATTTACAGAGGAGACACACTGCCCCGAAGCCTTCCCGGCTAATTTGGCAACATCCCACATCAGACACAGAGCAGAGGCAGGCGGCCGAGGGGAAGGGATGTTTTAATATTGCAGGGGAGTAAGGTGCCGCACTTCCAGTGGAGCTGCAGAGGCCCAGAGACAGAAGTCTGAAACCCCTGTGGATAAATGACAGCTTAGCATCTCATCTATTTTCTCATTGGTATGTCGTATATTGTCCTGCTGAAAGAGGACATTTTTAATATGTGTTTTCCCGACTACCTGTTTGTCAGGCTCTCTCCTTAAATGGATAAGAACACGTGTCACTTGGTGTTTGCACGCTGCTTTTATGTGATCCCTTAAGCTCTTAATAAGCATTTACACTTCTGACTTTACTATATTTCACTGAGCTCGGCCTGTTTGCATGCTTGTGTGTCTGTTGTCTCTTCCATGCCTAGGTTAGTATGGGTGTAACAGTCTGCAAATATGGCTGTTTGTTTATGCTATCTACGCCTGATCAGATTGCGCCTTCATGTTTGTGTGTTGCAACAAAGTTTTGCCCCACTCGTGCACATATCCAAGTTTCGTTGAAGCCTGCACACACGTCCACATTTTATTGTGGGAGTGTGCATGTGCTTGCTTTCCTCTTTCCTCGATGTGGCTATTGTCACCAGATGCCGGTGCCTGGGAACAGAGGCAAACAATGGTCACTAAGAGCCAAAAGGCAGTTTGCCTGGGGAGGGGCAACAGGTTTACGTTTCACCCAGCATGTCTTTTCATCGGCATATTTGTGAGGGAGTGGGTGCTGTGGGCGCTCCGAGTGTGTTCTCCCACAGCAGGACACTGCAAGTCTAAAAAGTGGAGAAAATATACACAGGGGAGTGTGTTGTGACAGGAAAAGAGATTAAAAGGCGCAGTTGTAGCTGCATCAGCGATGCTAATTTGAGGAACAGGGTGGGGTGAAGCGGTATAATGTGTTGTTTTGATACTGTATCAGAAGGGAAGGCTGAGAATATCCTGGAATGGAGATAATACCCAGAAAGCATTTCCCCAGCGGCCGCTCAGTTCAAGCCAAACAAAAGAAAAGCCTGACTGCAATCTTGATGGAAGACAGATTAGTATCTTGGCTGGAAAGCCCTGACAAAGCAGAGAACCCCACAGCTTGTGGCCCTTGGGAAAGTAAGCACACTGACAGTGTCAACATGAGGTCAATAGAATAGGATCCAAGCAAAAAAAAGGAAGAAAAAAAGAAAATGCTTTGTCACTTTCACCCAGTCATGTCCCTCGGACAAGAGGCCGCTCCGTCTGATGGACGGCGTTTTCAGCAGGTACCAGTCAAAAACAAGCCTCAGCAGTGAGTTGTGCAATTAAGATCCCACTAAAACATGGAGCTATTATTGGTGTAACTGGGCCTATTCAACCAGGAATTTTCAGATTTGTGTATGTTAGTGTAAAGAACCCATCACAGCAGGCTCACATGTAAGCCATCAATTACAGTAATTGACCTGTGGAGGAGAAAAACAGTAAGCCTGACTTGTATTTAGTGTTTGTGTGATCAGGCTTGACCTCCCATGGAGAGCAAATACCTATTGTTTCTCATGAGAAGAGGACATAAAGGCTCAGTGAGGAGCTCTTTCAGACGTCTTGTTTACTGCGCTGGTGAATCGAGGAAAAACAAAAGCCAAGCGCTGATTTAAGGTTGTGCCACTTTGCAACTGACACTCAAATGGCGTGTCCTCAGTAGTTTGTATGTTTGTAGTGTTTTTTGTTTTTACTATTGCATTTTTACTCTTCCACCGTAGGGAAACTCAGTAGCTTGCAGGCAAAAAAAACGACTTAGTTATTGAGAGGCGAAAGGGTGCTTGTGGTGATGTGGAATGCTAAACATACAGGCTTTTGAAAAGTCGGGAACATGAATAGACACCCTGAGCGCCATTACCAGTGCAAAAGTGTTTCTATGGACAGCCCTGCATGTTTATTGAACAAAGATTCATTTCACTCCGTTCTCAGCTATTACTTTTTCTTTTCACTCTCTTGACTGTTTTTCCCTCCCCTTTGTATCACGCCATCCCACTTTTTTGTTTCTATTTTACTCCCACTCGACCACCCTGGGTGCTGAGCTGTGCACGGTGACGTTGGGTAATTACCCATGAACAGACTCATCTGAAGTGGTCCTCCGAGAATGATTTAAATTGGTGACATTTATGAAAATGTCAGTGAGTTTTCAGGAGAAAGGGGAACAGAGAACCATTGAAACAAAGCGCTCTTATTGCGGCGGCATGTTTACCGTCACCGTGTTCGTGCCTTTAAGATTTGAGAGTTTCATTTAGCTGGGAACTAATATGGCCTCAGTCTGCTGAGACTCATGAGATGGAGCTGACGCAAAATTTGTCCCTTGGTAAAATGCAAATAGGTGATTGTTGAGGAAGCCAGAAAACATGATGATTGGGGGAATGTGTTTGGCATGAAATTGCTATCTAACTTTGCTGTTAATGCACTCATGAATCTTTTAATTTAATTTGGTCTAAGTTCAGTATTTACACTGAATGACATATTAGCACAATGATCAATGCTTGCCTGATGTTTTGAGTTTATTTTAAGTTTTGTCTTTGTGCACGTTTCTCAGAAATTAATACTCTGTGTTCTCGAGCTAAAGCATGCAAGTCACCAGTGGGTGCAGTGAAGGGATGGATTTAACCAGATGTAAAATCACAGGGTTGACAGCGGTAAAAGTGACAGCAAGTTTTAAAGACAAAACATCTACAAACCTGCTGTTTCAGTTTTTTAATGCCATGACCTGAAAAAGAACCAAATACTAATCTCCTCTTCTGTTGACATGATTGTTTTGTTAACACCCTATAGATTCATTAACATTTTCTTGTATTATTTCTCTAATGTACTCCCTAATGGAATTATCCCTCCTATAATTACCAAGTTTGTGAACGAAAATGCTCTCAAAACACAGTGCTGATGCAAACACAAGGTTAAAAGACAAGTATTCCAGGCCTAACTCCAAATGTTTAGGTTTACAAGCTACAAACATGCAGTTAGGGTCGAAATGGATATATTTGGTCATGTTAACATGTATTAAGACATACTTATGCATAAATCATTCATTCTTCCATGTAAGATGTTCATGATTGCAACCATCTCATGTGGGCGCTACCTTATAGGACAACAGCTTAAACACACAGTATTTTACCTTCTCACAATTCCTGTGACAGAATTAAATGTAGACATGTGTAAACATACATGTGACACTGTCTTGTGAGGCTTGGCTGTTTTTGCTCCTCAGGGTTTGAAAAATCTGTCTGTTTTCTTGCAGGAGTTTGACCTTGCGCCGCTCTCTCCTCTGGATGTCTGAGCCGGTTCGCTGCAACTTGTTTTGACACGGACATTGCCTGAAAGTAAAGGATCATGGGGTAGCCTTTAATCAAAGGGATAGTGTGAAGAGGACTGGCTTGACTGGACTGTGTGCCTGTAGGACATCTATACCCCTGAGCACTAGTCTCTCATAAATCTTTACCTTCACACTGTTTCCAGCGTTGCCTACTGGGATACATGACTCATGCTTTACAGAGCTCTTTAATTCTCCCTCCCTGCAGAAAATGACCTCACTGACCCTGACTTGTGACCCCTCCTCTCGAGGTAAATACGATAAAAAAGTCTTAAAGCTTCTCATGCTATACTTTTCACACTGTTGCACTGACTTTGCAATGCCCTGAAGATGTTAGAAATGCAACCTATAAATGCTTAGCCTGTAAAAATTCACCCAGTGACGTGAAAGACGATAATCTGCACTAAGATTTGAAAGCAACTTTAGTCAAGTCCTTTTTTTTTCTTTAATCCATCCACGTTTTCCCATGTGCAGCTTTCATTTTAAAGTGGACCACTCTCAAATGGGATTTCCTTCCTCTGCAGCTACCCCTCACTGATGTTGAAGAGGTGCAAGGGAAAGGGAAGGGGAAGGAGGGACCTTCAGATATTCCCCCCATGCGTTGGACTTGAAAGTTTCTGTTACTGTGAACTTTACATCAAATGATCATGGGCTGCCACTGGCTCTTTGAAGCAGCAAAGGGAGTTGGGGCGGGGGGTGTCAGAACTGAATCCAGGCCAGTGCCTCGACATGTTCCAGTTCAAAACAAACTGGGGTGCAGCAGCTCTTCTAAAGGTCCCGAGAAAATGGCACAAGATCAAGGAGAAGAGCTCATCTCACTGCTACCTTTTCTGGTACATACAGGTGGCTCCTCTGATACAAATCTTATGTTACATTACAGGCATTTAAGCTTCTTACTCACAGAAAACTTTAATGGCTTGTGGGTGTGTATCTTGGATATGTTGTCTTACAGATCTATTTTATCAAAAATGCAAATTCTCTTCCAAGTCTTTTACAATTCAACAAGCTTTGTTATATAAAAAGGTCTTTAAAAAGACCTGTGGGAGTGCTCTTTGAAATACCCCAACTGGAAGCAAGCGATACTTCATATCTTAACTGTAACCATTGTGATAAAGTGTTTGCTTATGAACATCTCATTAACTGTTTATTTAAAGTAATTAGCTGTTTTTGGTTGGTGTTTACTACACTTAGCCATCACTACTGCTTAGCTGAGGTTAGATATCAGTTTTCCGGATTAGTTAAAATTTTTTTTATTAGGGTAAGAAAAAGATCCTGTGATCCAACAAGACTAGTCTTTGAAAACTGCAGAGGAAACATAAGCTGTCGGAATCTAAGGATTCACTTACATGTTGACTTTTTTCTGTTATAAACCTTGATGACATTCTAAATGAGATGTCAGCAGTCTGGGACGGAGGTTGAAACTGATTACATGAACTGCCTCGTTAATGTTGAATCTTTTATTTCAGGAATATTGTCAGGTAAATCTACTAGTGTAAATCAAAACTCTGGCCTTTGAAATAGATTTTTTATTATGACATTACTTAATTATTGAGACAAAACTTAATATTATCAGATTTTCTTATCTTTTACCTTAAAGGAGCTAGACCTGATATTATTTTAATCTTTCTAAGAAAAATAGTTTCCACGTGGTATACTATGTGGTAAAAGGGATAAGTCTATAAAAATGAATGACTCAGTGACTGCACATATGTACGAGTCCAGGCCATTTAAGGTAGACAAAGCGGCTAGTTTTTAGCTTTGGCGTGATGCTCTTTCTCTGCACATGGGTTAACTTCCAGAACTTCCAGATTCCGACCAGCCAGTAAGAGCGTTCCCCTGGAAAACCGGAAGTGCAGGAAGTTAAGCTCATTGGCTTAGAAAGAGCGTCACGGCAAAGCCAAAAACTAGCCACTTTCGCTAACTAACAGGGCCTGACTTAATATCAGGTATAGCTCTTTTAATTATCTTCCCAAATCAATAAACAAGATGCTTGAATGCTTAGTTTGGGGAAGACTATATGTAGTTCATAACTGACCATCAGATGCATCATATCAAAGAAATATAAAATATGTGTGTTTACATAACTGTGTTATTACTAAAAGCTTCTCTATGGCCTTTTCTTCTTTTATTAAAATATTTTGACATATAACTATGATTTGTCTTCATTTGGTATTTTACATCATCTGAATGTAGCGTAACATTGCGGGCGTAAGGACCATGCAGACTCCTCCGGCACAGAGGGGCCGGGCTCTCGTTTTCCCATGCACCAGCATCCACTGACACTGGCCCCTGCTCTACATTAAACACCCTGCATTCATGAAATAAGGGGGGGAAAGGAAAAGAAACGAGAAACCATCTAACAAGAGCACTGGCCGCTGGCTCACTGCTTACTGCGCTCAGCACGTCCGTACAATCCGCTGAAACCAAGAAAGAAAAATGGCCAAAACTGAGAGGCAAAGAAGAAGTTTGAAGAGTGAGGAGTTCTTCTTTGATTCCGACGCGTCTCTCTTGGATCAGCAAGATTTCGAGATGTCTAGTTGTCCTTTCAATGACGTCTTCAACTCCAAAGACTCCCAGATGGAGCAGATCAACACTTTTCTGAAAAATGTACAAGTTTTGCTGGAGGCTGCTAGATTTCTTGAGAGCGCCGAGCGGAAGGACGGAAGTGAGTTTATTTGTGCTGCGTCTGGTCCTTTTCGTGTTTTATCTGAATTGCAGATAAAAATACAAGTCTTCATTGTCAACAGACTCAGACAACAAAGGGCTGAGTTCATTCAACTAAACACCCCTGCTTGCAATAAGCACAGCCTATGGGCACCAGACAATTATGGGTGATTTATGGGATATTGCGCTCATAGGAGAGGATAAACTGCAAGCTTTCATTCATTTCTGGACTATTTTTAATCTGTATTTTCTGCTTGTTGGGCACCGCTTTGCGCTTTCACAACTCTCAAACGAGAAACCTGTATTTCCCTGCCCCCCTGCAGCACAGATAAAGCATGACATAGCTTAATAAATAGGTGTGTGAGTGTAGATGTTGGTTCCCAGTGCGTTGAAATAAATCTGATCACATTGCGGCGTCCTCCTGCTCAGCATAGGATGATGTCATTGTGCCCCCGCAGGCTCGATCGAAAAACACCGTGCCACATGGATAAAAAGAAGTGGACACAAATAAATATAACATGTGACTTTTATCGAAGCACGTTAATTAGTGGTATGGCAATTAAATCCGCCACATTATCGGTCTAGGAATTATGCCACTATAAATAAGTTATTGGGCTGATTCCAGAAAGGAAATCTCCTAAAATGCAAGTGGATTCTGGCTTGGATTTAATTCATTAGCAGGTCATTGGAGAAATACAATAGGAAAATCGATTTTTACGTGTTGTCATTAATATTGCACATGTTTTCGTCAACCAATCGTGATTTATTGAGACCAATAAATAAGCTGTTTCACTTTTGCAGTTTGGGTTCATGCAGGACATTTATTGTGCAGAAATGTCTACCGCGTAAACCGTCGCAAGCACAGAAAGTGCTTCTGTTTTATTTCGACGCTTATAATGTAACGTGGGAAATTTAATCAGATCGCAGGAGACAGCTCTCTTGTTTGCTTCCTGCTATTTGGAGGCGTGTCGTCTTGGTTTCCACATGGCGTAAACTTCCTCTGCGGTTGGTCAGGGGCGAGCTCAACCCTTGATGCCTGTCAAAGGTATCAACCAATCAGCCGTCCGCTCGGGATCTACGTCATGTGTTGCTGGGCCTGGCTTCAGCCGGCAAATACACTCCCACGGTCCCAGTAGATTGTGGGACTTGTAGTTTCTTTTTTTCAGTCAGGGTAGACTGGCAAGATGACTAGACGATATTGTGTCAATGTTTCAATTTAACCAAAACACAAAGTCTTTTTATTAATAGAAAACTTATTACTTATATCCACAGTTCTCTTCATTATAATCATAAGCAACCATAACCTATTCAAACCTCCCAAATTATGTAGTCAAGATTTACATAACTGCTCCTGGTATAGTTGTGCTTCTTCAAAATATACGTAGGTGTTAAGAAATTAAATGAACATGCTGTAATAGTAATAGTGTATAAATCATTTAAAGATGATGTCCTGTTCGAGGAAGGCACACTTACACCTTAAAAACATACAGTTTGTGCTTCCCAGTTTTCCACAAATGCAACGACGCACTCAATTTCCCAGAATACACCGCGCGTAAACCGGCCTCTTCTTCTTTATGTTCCCGCCTCTCAGCTGAGCAGCTAGGTAAACAAACAGGAGCGCAGAGGAAACAAGCAGCAGCAGGCACTTTGCTGGCTCCCGGTTCCCTCGGAGAGATTTTATATAGTTTATATTTGTTTTATTTTTTGTACAAATTTGATATCCTATTTCCTTAAAAAAATTAATACTTTGATACACGGATTTTAACATTTTTAACACCGAAGTCTTATAAGGATCACCTTGCTAGCTTCCAACACTGGGCTTTTCCCTCTTTCCTTTCGCTAGATATTTAGATAACAACAGTACCGGTCAAGATAATAGCACGTCATGTACTGATGTACTGTCTTTGCTTTAGTCAAAATTGACGGGTCGTCTTGCTGTTTACATTGCTAAGTTTAAACGCTGAAAAGATAATCATTCACGGCAGCCAGCCTCAGGGAAAATGACGGCTGTCCAGCTAATGAATATTCAACGGTTACTGGAGGCAGCGGAATATCTAGAAAGAAGAGAAAGAGGTGATTTTTCCAACTGTCACGTTTAACAGTAATGGAGTTCTATTTACTAACTGCTTACATATGTTGCTTTAAGGACCTAAAATGGGGGAGTATTAGAAAAAACCGCTTGCGTCATCTGGATAGAGTTTCTAACACTTCCTTGTCACATAGAAAGTGATAAAAACGACCCCATGACTTTTGCTAAATCCCACGTTTTCTTTCAACAGAGTGTGAACATGGATATGCGTCGACCTTCCCGTCAAATCAGAGCACAAACTATCAGAGGCAAAGAAAATTCCGAAATAAGAAGTTCAGCAGTAACCACAACAGGTAAGAAACTGCCATATTTCTCGGTGCTTTCCTTGGGAAAATACCCTGTATTAACGCTGGTGATTATGGTTATTCAGACAGATTTTTGCACGTGAGTTTGTTGGGTGAGTTTACCGCAGACACCATGTGATTGCTGCCTGCATGTTTGCTTAACAGGCGAGCTGTCATCAAATACTGCATTTACACTGTCAGTATTACTATTTTATGTCCAGATAGGTTTGATTGTATTTTTTTATAATGTATTTCTCAAATACCAAGGTGCACATCTGGCTATTCACTCCATTGTTTTAGTAGGTAGGGTCATGGAGAGGATAGGGGGGGTTTATCAGCTGCTTGGGAGGTCTACTGCAATGGCCCAGGTTAGGGATCTTAGGGAAAGTATGGGCTTTAAATGACACTGCAAAAGTGGGCAATGATGTCAGTTCAGGTTTGATTTGGCAGATGACACCTCTCTCTTGTTAAATAGACCAATAGTTTCTCTTTCCCTTAAGAGGAAATGTTGCAATTTATGGATTGGGTTGTTGGCATGCAACCAAAAGTGAAACTTCAAACATATTACGTGTACTCTCCTGTTTAGCTTGATGTAAAATGCTTCCTTACTTGGGACATAGAGTACAGTCCTTCTCAATGAGAGGAACTTATATGTAGTGCTACAAGTAGAGAGGATTTCCCAAGTTAAGACCTGCTGTTATTGTGTTTTCCCATGGTGCTAGGCCGCTTACATTAATCTGCTCATTGACAGCCATACATCAAACACAAGTTCCTGTCTAGCTCTCTCAGAGCCTTTTAATATTAATGTAAGAGAGGCTACAAACAGGAACTGCGCATTACTCATCATAAGCGCTGAACGTCGCCTTGTTCTGCATGGCAACAGCCATGATCAGATAAACTGTAAGTCAGCAGCCCTATTTATAGTTATTTGCATGAAATGGCTCTAAAAACAAAAAATATATATGGAAACCTCAAAAATATGTTTTGGATGAATTATCTGTTTAACATAAAGTATATCTGATGAGGATATCGGCTCTTAAATTGGTAACGGAAGGGGGACAACTTTGAGACGGGGCTATAGAGGCAGAAATAGCAGCAAGGACGGAGAAAAGATGTGCTCTTTAAAAGCATAGTAACACAGGGGAGCACTGGAGATTAGATTGTGCAGAAATAATATGTGTTATTTGTTCTCTCTGGAGACATGTTCGCAACTCACCCTGTTATTTAACACATTTAGCATCCAGCACCGTTTCAGATCTGCATATTTAGATATGACTCATTTTATGCCCACTTGAATTGCACACCTTGCAGAGTTGCATAAACAGCATTATTTGGATATCACTGCAGGATTGCTTGTGGAGGAGCATTTTCCGTGTCAGTGGTGATTAACTTTAATTCAGCTTTGCTATATATACTTGTTGCTTGTCAATACAGGAGAGACGGTTAACTCATTTGTGATAAAGGTTAGCACTTAGACCATGTTACAATCTCTAATATGCGTTATAAGAAAGGTCTCGGAGCATTGTCTCCAACTCTGTCACCTTCTACTTCTACATATTTAATGAGGAAAAGAAGCCTAATTTCATTAAAAGACAAAGATGGACATTCTGTTCTGGAGCACAGACTGTTTATTCTCCACTGATAACCATGTATACACCTTTCAAATGATTGTTTAGCAGTTTTATAAAGCCTTTATTATAACAGATGCATCAAAATTATGATTTGATGCACATACTTTGCTCTGTTTTTTCGCTTGCTCCAGTTATGGGTGCCTTCTCAGTAGCACGTTGAGGCTTAAAGCGATGGGCTTATCTGACTCTGTCCTCTCCTGCCTACCGTTTATAGCAGGGATGTTTTATCTGGTTGACCCACTCTGTGTGCGTGCATACATACACACATTCGCGTACGCTTTCATGACAGCAGGAGGAAGCTTGATGCTGTTACGTGGGGCCTTGAGCCAGTTTATAATCTGTATTGTGTTGTTGTCACACTCCAGACTTGCAGATATCTGATTCGGGGAGCAGGGAAAGGATTTGCGATGGTAAAAGCTGATGAAAAAACTAAGCTCACTTGGATTCTTCTAGCAGTTGCTATACTAAGATAAACTGTGTGCCTTTGTGACACAGTGGCTTGATTTCACTGGCTCACAGAACAAAGACCTGCCTACTTTGGGCTGTTATGCAATTAGCATCATCGTAAGGTTGACGTCCAATCCTAGAGTTATTTATGGCTCTCAAAAATCATCCACACTGCTTGAGAAGCTGTTACTGCTGCCATAGTTATAATAGTCATAATAAGGCAAAACCACATCACCTGTTACTATGGCTGTTTATGGCACGTAGCCATCCCTGTCAGACGGAGCTACAGCAAAGCCTGTAGAGGGAGCAGAAAGGATCAGTGGGGACTGCAGAGTTTTCTACCATTTGATTAAAATGAATTGAAAAAT
>JAVQJG010012239.1:0-19013 GCA_036024015.1 Craterocephalus amniculus
TTACAAAGTTAAGAAGAGACTGACTCTATGTTCATAGAAGGTGAAAAACAAGTAAAAGTTACAAGTTGCAAAACATTGTGAAGTCACCGTTGTAACTTTTGCACTTTCAGTAAAAAAAAAAAAAATCTGTTCTTATTTTTATGTTTGGAAGTTTTAACAAATAAAGTAACTAGTAATCTAACTTAGTTACTCCTAAACCTTAGTAATCAGTAAAGTAATTCGAATACTTTTTAATGAACTAAGCAGTAATCACTAATCAGATAACTTTTTCAAGTAATCTGTGGCATCACTGTATATATATATATAAATATATATATTAAATACTCTATTATTATATTATCTCTAAGATAAGTAGCATACCATACATGCATACATTGATTGATTGATTGATTGATTGATAGAGTTGCCTGTGAATAGTTATACTGGCTGCTAGCTACAAACAAAAAGAGAGTTTGTAGCTAGCACTTTTAACAAGTTAAAAGAAAGCAAGTTGATTATTATTATTATTATTATTATTATTATTATTATTATATTTATTATTATATTTATTATTATTATTATTAGTAGTAGTAGTAGTAGTAGTAGTAGTAGTAGTAGCAGTAGTAGTATTAGTATTATTATTATTACTGTTGTTATTGCTGCTGTTGTTATTATTATCCCTATTTTTTTCAAATCCGATAGGGCCCAGAGCATTGTGTGAAATGCCTTCACTTCAAGGACGGTCCAAACTGTGTGGAAAAGTGTCCTGATGGCTTGCAAGGTGCCAACAGCTTCATCTTCAAGTATGCTGAAGTCAACAATGAATGTCATCCCTGTCATGCCAACTGCACCCAAGGGTAAGGGCAGTAAGAACAAGGACAAGTCAGACTGGTTGATGCAAAGGCTTTTTAAACTGTGAACTGAGGCATCTTAGTTGTACCTATACCCTCTCTGTCCATTAAAAGATAAATAAAAGCTTAAAAATAGACACTATATAAAATATACTAAAATGAAGTAGATCACTGGACTTGTTTGGAAGTGGTGATTTTTTGGCTGACAAAAACAGTAGCTCATAAACCAGCTTGGCAAGTTTAATGCACAATTACTGTATGTCCCATCTCTACTTGTTTCGCAAAATTCCTAGTTTTTGCTGCTTGATTACACAGAGTGAAAACGACCAAAATATTTCCACTATAATTTTCTATTGATTTATTCCAAGTGAATTGCACTTTCACAGGAACAGTGGCTGAAAAGCCCATTCTTACAAAGCACCCACTGTCCAAACTGTAAAGACACGACTTATACTCCCAAAAATGGAAGCTAAAAGAGGGGAAAAAAAGAATGATAGCGGGAGAGTCAATAACATAAGCTGCCACTCTCTATTTCTCACTGTAGCCACTTGTCGCTCAATGTAATATTCAACAAGGTTTGGAAAGAAATCATTTTGCATTTAACTCCTCCGGGGGTTTATATCACTCCCCTGTGGGTTATTTCTCCTCTCCTGAGTGACAGCTTCCAGCTTGCTCAAGCATTACAATGTAGTCGTAAATGGAAAACACCAGACTGACACTTTGTCACAGGTACAGCTTCACAAGCAGGTCCAAGCCTTAAAAAACAAGCTGACAGGGAGGATATAAAGACACTGAGATGCACCGAGAGCAAAAGAGACAGATATTTGTAAGCACTCAAAATAGTATCAATATGTAGCAAACTTTTGATATTGTCAGAACTATACCCTGCACATTAGTGTTTCTAAAGAGTAAAGCGCATTGACGAACCTTTGAGCGTATTTCATACGAAGACAGAACAGCTTTGTATACTTTGAATCTAAACACTAAGATTTATAAAAAAACAAACCAACCTAAAGCTAAATAAGAGCAAACATGACTGCAATGCAGAATTCATTTCCTGTTCAGTTTGCCTGGAGGCATGGGGAGTTGATCATTCAAAGCTATCTTTGTGCTCTTTGACAAGTGCTACGCTGCAAGCACAAACATCCCAGCATGAAGCCTGTTTTGAGAAATCATTACGTTGTAGTTAGTGTTAACTACAGTCAGTCACTGTCCTGCTCTTCTCAAAGTCTATTCTACGCTTTTTAACTACAGCTTGTTAATGTCATTATTCTTTCTGTGTCCTGCTAAGGTGTATTGGACCAAGACTCCAAGACTGCATTGGCTGGATGGACAGGTGAAACAAAAAGAAATGTGGTAGATTGCTGCTGTGCTCTGGCATTAAAACATTCATGCATATTGGTTCACATACACACAGAGTTACACAACAGAATTGCAGTAAGCAAATTCTCTGATTAATGGTTAGCTTGGAGGGCCAAAATCTCTGAGTATCCTTAATGCTTGTCTGTGCATGGATGTGTCTGTTGTGTTCTAACAGTTTGCATGGTTGTTGATAAATAGATAACTCTTACGCTTTAGTTGTAAAGCTGGAGGGTAGAAAAGGGAAGAAAATGCCGCTCACAGTTTACCACAAATGGTCTCAAGACTTTAATTGAAGCAGTTTGGCATCAAGTAGAGCTGATAATTGTTGTGCGGCAATTACGAATAGATTAAAAAAACACTAATAAAAAAAGAAAAACTTTTAGGAAAGGAAAGGAAATCAGCAAAAAATAGACAAGTACATAAAGATTTAAAAATAAACCAGTCATGCAAATCCCAGATGTTCAACATTCAAGATCCTTAACCTTTATGAATTCTGAAGGATGCTTTATTATCTCTGCAAACATAAAATGATGCCACTTGGTGGATTAATTCAAATCTGCACATTTACCTGACATAGCATTTGGGAAAGTGCCAGCAGGGTGCAAAGAGAGTGGGCTGCAGCAGCTGGGGGAATGTAGCTATCATCCAACCTGGTGAGCAGATCAGCTCTTATCAGATCTTTCATAGCGCTGGCTAGCATGCAGCAGCTGTAACACAGCCACAGCTATCAGGCTCAGCTGCCTGCTCTCGAGTGTCACACATGTTGTAAATCTGTTACCTGTTGCAGGCCTGAAAGTGGCTTATCAGAAATATGTGATTACACAAAGCCCTCTAAAGCCATTGTTATGCCTGGCTTTAGGTTACATCTTATTTAGGGATTGTGTGCGTATCTAGTTAAGCTGGCCTAATCTCTTAATGTCACTCATATAATATTTTACCTGATAAAACTGAATAATAACTTACCTACTCTGCTCCCATTTGGCAATCTTTCTTTTCTTTTTTTCAAGATCATTTAAGCAGGCTGTCTTCCCTTACATAAACCCCTTTTTCATCTCATTTAAATTGTTTAAACTGTTTATTTGGGCTATTTTACTGCAGATTCAATGGTTCAGGAGTGGCTGGAATATACATATGGGTTTCATGTGATATCTCCGAGGACATTTTACCGTCCCTATGAAAGACCACTGAAGTGGAGTAATGAATTGGTGATGTCAAGAAGGTATTTGGTCTGAGTGGCCACTCTTGCTTTTGGGTGTTTTTTGCAGCTATTGTTTATCTCTGGACAGTGGCTATCACTTGCTGTTTTATTAGACAAAGGCATATTTTGTACGACACATTTTAATAAAATTCTTCAAGTAATGGTTTTTGATAACAACGTTTATTTAATTCGGATTGGATTAAATTGGATTTTATCTAGTTTGCCTATTGACTTAACCCATCTTCTAGATAATGATGCTCAAGGTTGTCGCTCCTTACAGTGAGTCATGGCCAGCAGCCATGGCAGATATGAGCTCTGGGAACAGACCTGCAGCAGACTACTCTAGTGAGGAGGAGGACTTTTCCCCTCCTGAAACCCCTGAAGCTGACATTAAAATGTTGGAAGACCACAGTGGTCCCAAGCTGTATTAGTCTAAGCTGTTAGCTGGAGCTGCACAAATGCCCAAAGCCAAGGCTCTCTGAATTGAGGCAATGAAATGGGAAGAAATAGTAGTGGTATGGGTACAAGTCTGAATTATTTAGTTGAAACAAGATAAGCTAACCACTGTTGATTACCATTCTTATCATAGCTTTGGCTATGCAAGCTTCACGGATAGATTGATTAGACCTTTTCAACCTAACCTCGACCGTAAACACAGCAATGAAATTTTAAAACTCAATTTGACTGGCAGGTGTGGGCATAATCATTTCCCCCTGGCTTGTGGCTTGGCACGTATGCGTTGATGTTTACCCCAATAGGCGAGAGGGTAGCCTCCCTCCACCTTATGGTGGATGGGATGGGTCCTGACTGTTGTTTGCGCTTATGGACTGAATTGCAGTTCAGAGTATTCACCCCTTTTTGGAGTAATTGGAGAAAGTGTTGGAGAGCACTCCTTCTGGGGACACCATTGTTCTACTGGAGGACTTCAGTGCTCATGTGTGCAATGACAGTGAAACCCAGAGAGGTGTGATTAAGAGGAAACCCCCCCCCCATCCACTGATCTCCACCTGGTGATGAGTTGGCTCAAATGGTGGGGGAGGATGCCCAAATCTGTTGTGAGAGTCTGCTAGGAGTGGCTGGTGAAGTCCCCTATCAGAAGTAGCTTCATCTCACACCTCCAGCAGAGCTTCAACCACATCCTGAGTGAGGTGGGGTACATTGAGTCTGAGTGGGCTGTAATCTGTGCCTCCATTGTTGAGGCTGCCAGCTGGAGCAATGGCCGTAAAGTTGTCAGTAACTGTCATGCAGGTAATCCCTGCACTCTTTGTTGAGAAGCAGCCGTGGTGGATGCCGGTATGGAGTCCTATCAGGCGTTTTTGGCCTCTGGGAAACTTAATTGAATGGAAGGTATTGGCAGGCTAAGTGGATGCCGCTGCGTTCGCTGAGGAATAACCTCTGGTGTGAAAGGAGTTCAGAGAGGCCATGGAAAATTGTTTCCAAATGGCTTTGAGGAGGTTCTGATCCACCATCCAGCAACTCAGGAGGAGTAAGCAATGCTTTATCAACGCTAAGTACGGTGGGGATGGGGGGGGCTGCTGACCTTGACTTGGGACGTTGTTGGTCAGTGGAGGGAATACTAAGAAGATCTCCTCCTGCAGTGGATGTAACTCTCCTCAAGAATGGGGACCAGACAGTGTGCTACAAATATGGTCTATTCAGGGGTCATGGAGAGGAGGGTCCGTTGGATAGTAAAGTTTCAGATTGAGGAGGAGCAATGTGGTTTTCATCTCCTGATTGTAGAACAGCAGACCATCTCTACACACTCTCTCCAACAAGTTGATATGTGCTTTGTGAACTTGGAGAAGGCATTCAACCATGTCCCTCAGACAGTCCTGTGGGGGGGTCCTCCAGGAGTATGGAGTGCCTACCCTTCGTTCCTACCCTTACCTATGGTCTTGAGCTCTGACTGTTGACCAAAAGAACAAGGTCGTGAATATAAGCGGCCAAAATGAGTTTCCTTCGCAGGGTGGCCAGGCTCTCCCTTAGAGGTAAGGTGAGAAGCTCAGTTATCTGGAAGGGGCTCAGCGTAGAGCCGCTGCTCCTCTACATTATATGAGGTGAGGTGGCTTGGGCATGTCCCACTGTTAGGAGATCTTTTGGAAGGCCCAGGATAACCTGGAGCAGTTACCTTTCTTGGCTGGCCAGGGGACACCTTGAGATCCCCCTGGATGAGCTGGCTAATGTGGCTGGGGAGAATTTGGGCTTCCCTGCTTAGGCTGCTGCCCCCACGACCTGATCCCAGATAAGCGGCAGAAGATGGACAACTTAACAGAATCTCAAAATATTTTTGGGAATATTAATCTTAACATGTCTGCAATAAGCTAATACTGGCTTATATGAAACATCTGGCTGTCTGAATTAATGTCTGATTCACAGAATAGAACCATCATTGGGTTTTACATTTAATGGTAATCTTCCTGTGCTGCTAGAGACAGATAATAAACACAATAAACAGTAATAAATACCTTTCAGTCTGTGATATGCAGTCTAGAATGTGTTCCAGTGACTTTGCACAAATGAGCTTCTATCAATACATAAACATTACATGGTGCAAACAGTATCGTACAAAGTCAACTCTGTAGACAGTTTAGGGGGCTTATCAAAAAAATTATTGAGATTCTTGATCTCAAATGACAGCATCAGCATGGTGGTGAGGATTCGCTTTGATGAAGATTTGCATGTTTTTGATCATTTTTAATGAGCCAGCATGGGAGGATATTTGTTATTAGATGGAACTAGTTGAAAAACTAGTGCTTTTTAAAGGATCATCCACTTTCACTTTTGTCATTTTTGTTTTTGCTGCTTGTTTGTTTGTGTTAAATAAAGTATATGCTTACTTGAATTGTTTGTGTTGTTAACCCCATGCTTCTCAACCTTCAATCTTCCCACCCTCTCCTCTTTCTGTCATGACATTGCTGGCATCCTGCTCTTCATCTACTTATTCCCACTCTATGTTCTTGTCTTCAGAACCCCTCTTATTGCAGCTGGAGTGATTGGCGCCCTCTTCATGGTAGTGATCCTGGTCCTGAGCGTAGCGGTGTCTGTGCGCCGTAAGAACATCAAGAAGAAGAGGGCTCTTCGGCGCTTCCTTGAGACTGAGGTAAGGATATTAGAAAAATTAGAAAAGGGCATAAATTTAGTAGTTCAAGGTTTTGAACTGAAATACAATAAAACACAGAAGACACTGGTAACTTTTAAATGAGTCTTAAATGGGTCTATGTTGAAATATAGAAAGAAGTTATATAAATTAGTAATGTGATGTGGCAGAATCACATTTTACATATAAAAAGCTGTTTGTGCAAATGTTGCAATGACACTACAATATCCATATATAGAAAACATCAGTAGATTTTTTTTTGTCTGAATGCACACCGCTACATTGTTTTTTAAATGAAGACCACTCAGTCTAATGTGAGGCGGTGTGGTTTGAGTACTCTAATCAGCAGGTATATATATTAGATAGAGGGAGAAAAAGAATTAAACAAGTCTTTTTTACAAGTCTTTATTACCAAAGTACAGAAAGTTTCAGACAATCTGAGGCTTAGCTGTTGACTTTGCCATAGTATATTAGAGGCAACACTTCTCTTAGGAGGAGATGTGGGACCATACCATTAAAAGAGGAGAAAGTACTTTCTCTGTGTTAAAACAAGAGGAGTGTGCCATCATCAAATGTACTCATGTACCCACGGTGAGGGTAAGATCTTGTTTCACTGCTTTTTATCTCTTCAGAGTTGTCAAGTATCAGTGAAGTATCTTGGAAAAGGACCTATGACATTATTATCCTCCCTCTCTAATGCTGTACTTTTCTCACATATGGATCCCAATTACACCGCTTAAGATATTTTGGAACTTCCATAAGCTTCCTGTTTTCTTCATACATTTCATAAAATGGCTATAGGTGTCCCCAAATCTGTGCTGTTGTCTTTGTTTACATATTTATTAAATAAAGAAATATCAGCTTAAATAAATAAAAATACATAAAAAATCATACATTTCAGGGCAGTGGCATTATTAGGGTATCCAAAAGCTCTGCTTACCCTAGAAAAAAGAGAATCTATGAATTTCATTGGATGTGAAAGTTTTCTACATAAAAACATGGCCGGAACGACAGGTCAATACGTTGAAATTTTGCCTGTCGACGCGTCATGAATGACGTCATATCAATGATGGCAGCATTCGAGGGCAACCCTGGTAGCTCTGAAGCACCACAAACACAAAAAAGTCGCTCTAAGTCTTCCAAAGTCTGGGGATATTGCTCACTGTTTCGATACTGTTAGCGCCACAGCAGCGTAGAGTAGCAGCGACACATATATTTATTATATGGAAGGAATATAAGAAACATTATTTTCTAATATATCATCTCTATTATATTATTATTAGAGGTATATTATTTTCTAATAATTAGATTATTTGAAAATTAATTGTTAATTTCAGATTCATAGATTTTTTTTGTACTGCATCTTTTTTGTTGAAAATAATCGCAAGACTAATCAATTAATTGAAAAAATAATTACAAGATTAATTGAAGAAAAAAAATTGTTAGGGACAGCTCTACATACAAATTAGACTTTAAAAGCTTAAAGGGCTAATGACAGGGTTTTGAAATCTTTTGCCATTTTTTATAAAGCAAAGAAACAGTATTTATCAACTAGTTACAAGCACACCTGCATTCCAACCAAAAAACACCACCATTCAAGCAAATTTGACCAGACTGTTGTGTCTCTCACCAACGACGAGGAGCGGGAGTGACATCAATAAGTGACTGCCAGCTTTGTTTACAGCAAGGCCAGCAGCTTGGTAGAAAACTGTTTATACGTTTTTTAGTTTTACCAATGAACAGTTACGGCTGTTAATTTCCGGTTGCTGGTTGAGAATGGTTCACCACAGAGAAGTTGTGATGACCACTGATACACTTTGCACGTTTGGATGTTTCTGGTCACCTTGTCGTGCTTTTGACGGCAAATGTACTCCTGTTCTCCTTTTCTGTTGTCATTTTGGCAAATAGACTATGGAGCTGGTTTACAACATAAGCTACCATGTGTACAATGCTGTGCCAGAATTGGAATTTGACTTTGTCCTCGTTTAACAAATAGATTAACATTCAATAATATGTTGCTTCAAAACTGCCTCAGGCAAAAAGGTCTCCTACCCCCCCCCAAAAAAAAAAAGCTGATTAAAATGAATGGAACATTATAAGGCTTGGGGAAATCTTTTGTTATTTATATAAATTGTGTTGGAACAGGACACATCTAAAACCTGCATGATAGTGGTCATCAAGGAGGGCAAATAGACATTCCTGTACTTACAGTGAAGAAAAACTTGGACCAGCTAAATGAAAAGAGCCATACCTTCTTATTAGTTTTGTAGGAACAGTTCTCCAGCTAAAAGACTGAATTGAATGATTGAATCAAATCACATTTTTAATCTTCTTTTATGCACAGTAATCCATAATAACCAAGCACAGTTATATAAACGTAGAACAATTATTCCCTTCCGACTACTTACTGAACCAACTATTTGCGTCTTCATCAAACAGAAAATCATCAGTTGAGGGTTTATACTGTCAGTTCTAGTGTCCCACCACGGTCCAGTTATAGTAAATTTATAGACTAATCAAAATAAGTTTGAGCCAGTGGATTAGCTTTAAGCATTTGGTTTGTTTTCACTGCTTTGACGATGGAGCAGGTGAAGCGCTAAGCTCTTCTGTGTTCTGGCACTTGCACACCAACATGTTCAGCACTGTAGATGCTGGACAGCTCCCTGCACAGTGAAATAGCACAGTTCTGTTTGAATCTATGTATGCATTTTAAAGACGTCTGTGTTGTGTGTGTCTGCAGTGCTGCCCTTCTTGTTTCCACCTAGCAGGAGCTGATTTGTTATTCCATTTAAATGAAGAATGGCTATTGTTTTTAATCAAATGGTAACCATAAGCCAGAGGACAGTGGCTGTCGAACACAGCCAGGCTGATTTACACTCCCCCGTTTTCTTCTGTGTGTTCCTCCTCCCTCTCTCTAATCTTCCTGCCTTTTCTGTAATTCTCCATATATTGGTCCCTCTCATATGCTTACGCACTCTGACTAATTCAGCAGCTCGCTTCTCCATCGCTGTCTTGTTGTTCTTCCTGGCATTGCTCTTTTCCCACTTCACATCTGTCTCCTCCATCCTTGCCCGAATTTAGTCTTTCTGCCTCTTTTACTGTTTCATCTGTTCATTCCTGCTCTTGAGCAATAATGAGACAACAAAAGTGTCCATTTCTGTTCTGGCACTGCAAGCATCCACCTCCTGCATTCCTTTTTCCACTTTTATCTACCTATCTCTATCCATGTGGCTCAGGTGGTAGGGCGGGTCATTCAGTGATTCGAAGGGTGGTTTGAATCCCGCTGCTCCCACCTCAGTTACCTGTTGTGTCCTTGGTCAAGAAACTCAATTGCAATTTGCTTTGGATAAAAGCGTCTGCTAAATGACAGTAATGTAATGTATCCTCCTCTTTTGTTCCCTTTTCAAATGCTACACTTCAACCCTGATATTACATATGGTAAACCCACTTCAAGGTTCACATAATTTTCATTAGAAAAGAGCTAAGCAAGTGTATTTCTAGTATTTTTCAAAATTATATTGAATATAATTTGTCCAAAACAGTGCCAGTATTGTGTATAATGTGATGTATTTCCCTTTGACATCTGTGTTTACCATATAGCTCACTGTCTGTATATCACGACTTATGTCTACTTTCGCTCTATTTCATTTCTGTCATTTTGTTTTCATCCTCCTAATAAATGTTTATTTGCAGCTTATGCTTTTAATATTTTACACAAAGCACTCTGAGTTTGCTTTCACATGAAATGTGCTCTGAAAGTGAACTTGCCTTGTCTGTAATATTTTTCAATGAATTCTCAAAGTTGTCTTATTAGAAAATAGAAGCTATTTTGTGCAAAGTGTCAAGATGACTGTAAAGCTGCAGTCACTAGAGCTTATTTCGTCATAGTTTGTGTCATTAAACATGTGTTTTCAGTTGGTGGAACCGTTAGCACCGAGTGGAACAGCACCGAATCAAGCCCAGCTTCGTATCCTGAAAGACACGGAACTCAAAAGAGTAAAGGTTCTTGGGTCTGGAGCGTTTGGGAAAGTTTACAAGGTAAAACATGCAGAGCTCTACAAAAATAATGTTACTGCTTTTAAGTGAGTGGAGATGAAAATAATTGTTATTTAGGCAGCACTTATTTGTATTTCACTTTGTTTATTTTGGTTTATGTTGTTTTTTTTCCCTTGTGTTACTGATTAAATAAGGGTTTTTGTAACCTTCCTGAACACACCTCACTCTTTTGTGGTATTGATGTGCTGGAAATTTGACAGCTTGTGACAGAGTCATTAATTTATTTATTTTTATAGTATTTAATTAACCAGCATGGCTGGAGGGATAGCATTTTGGCAGCTTTGACAGTTTTTCAGGTGTTTACATTTTTTACCTGGACAAATCTGTGACTTGAGAAGAACTTTCTTTTAAAAGAAAGAACAGAAACTGTCTTTGTGCACTCAGTTGTACGATAGGTCATGAACTCTGCTGGCCTGATATCCTCAGGTCGCTCATTCCTTACCTTCGGGCCTCTGACTACAAATAACCTGTCTCCTCTAGTTTTCTGCTAGGTCTCAAAAGCAATTGAATAACTCTTTGCCTGAGGATCTCACGATACATACGAGCTCACATGTGACCATGAGGTCAGATGGGTAACGCAGACTGCAGCCATAGAGGGGCTGCAAAGCCCATGTGATGTCAGACAGACCTGCATTATGATTGGAAGAAGAGATGGAGTTCAAGATCATTAATGACAAGATATGTGATGGAGGGCTGGAGGGTAGGAAATGAAAAGAATAAGTAATAGCAAACCCCGAGGTGACAATGAAATAAGAAGTAGCTGAGGTCATTGTCAGTGCAACAAGGGGTTAGAGAGAGAGGCAGGGAAAAACAGCTAAAATTAGACAGACCAGATTCCTTTTCTGAAATGAGGTTTGTAATTCCATGGATACAGTCTTTCTCCTGATTGAACTTTTTTTCTAATAACAAAAGATTTGCACAGGGAGATCCATCCATGCATGTTCTGATTTATGCTTTTAGCTATTTCAGTATGCTAATTTTACCTGTGGGAGGAACCCAAGCAGGTATAGCCAGTACCTGCCACTTCCACAGAGAAAGAGCCCAGCTAAGGTGAAACAAGGAGTCATCTTGCTGACTGCTATGCAACTGCACCTCCAGCTATAAGCTTTTCTACCAATATTGTTGGACTACAGTTTTAATTGACTATTACTTGACAGACATTTACATCATGTCTGGGATTTTTTTCAACTCAAGTAAAAGCGTAGTGTGTTATCTGATTTCATCAGGATTTAGAGTTGATGGTAATAACCTTACATGGCTAAACTGAACATGTTGTCTGACTAAAATTCCTTAGATTTTGAATTGCTGATCAGCTGCAGCAACATTGTCTCATCCAACTGCCATTTTTTTTATACCCTTTTCCCCCAAGAAAAGAGAAAAAGGGTGAATTTTGTCTTACTCCTTCAGAAATTAATATTATATTGATCTGCTCAGTCAAAAAATTACAAAGCTTCTTTTGTACTTTTCAATAGTGCAAATAGACAAATTAGACACTACTATATCTTCATTCCAGAAAGAAGTAAGATTTTAAGAAATCTGTGTTGGTTAATATTCATTTAAACAAAGTAAAATAGCACGGAGAGGAGCAAGGGGGAAATGGAATCACAAGGGCAGAAACACAAGGTGAAACACATTTTTAATGTTTGAAAAGTTGAGATAATTTTCATTTTCTTCCCCTTTATTGCTATGGTTACAGAACTACTTTAATCCTACCTGAAATTAAATATTTCAGAATTATTAAACATTTTTACATCTGTCTTTTTGAAGATCAAAATTATCTTATTAACACAGCATGCAGGCATTTATTATGCTGTTTGAAGGAATGTGAAATTACTTGAAAGATAGCTCGCTTTGACTGTTAATGAAGACTTATCTTATTGCTTCAAGATCTATACCATAATTTTTTTAATACCTTTGTTGAGTGTGGGTGGTTTGTGTGTTGGTAAATCCGTGTAATGAGTCATCTTTTTGTCTTTGTGTTTCTACTTTAGGGTATTTGGGTCCCAGAGGGGGAAACTGTGAAGATTCCTGTAGCCATTAAAATCCTTACTGAGGCCACTGGACCCAAGGCTAATGTGGAGTTCATGGACGTGAGTGCCTTTAAAAGTTATTTGTTGCGGGTTTTCTGTTGGCTTAAACCTGACAACCTGATTTCTGCATTTCAAACCCAAGTCTTATATAACTGATTTTCTAATGAAATGCTTTGTTAATTTCACATAGCCATCATACCACAGTTCAGTTGCATTTCTCTGAAGGCTTAACTAAATGAGCACCAAGTTACCGAAATCTAGAACACTGACTTACATACAACAGGTTAGGAATGGTCCGCTCTGGTCAGGCCAGCATTTTCATAGCAGGTTGGACACTCGCTAGGTAGGGGGGTAGTCCAAATGTCTAACATGGGGACATACTTCTGCTACATCTACAAGGGGGTGCAGAAATGGACATGTTTAGGTACAGTTGAATGATCCCTTTTTATAATGGAAACACAATAACCTACATAATAACTAAAAGGTTAGCAGGTCAGCAATATAATTTTGTTTCTGGTTATTCAGTTTTGCAGTAAGTTTTTTTTCTGTAATAATATCCTGATATTTAGCTTTTTTACACTTAATAAGATCTCTAAAGAGGAAGGTAAATCTTAAGAAACTGTTACTGAATACATGACTGTTCAAGGACCGAACAAGCTCAGCATATTACTTGCAGTTCACTCTTATTTTTTGGGCACAGACAGGATACTACTGTAAAAGCAATCAGCTTTCATTAAAGCACAACTAAAAGAAAGCTGCAATGGTGAAGTAAGACTATTTAGAACAACACTTAGTCCCTAGAGACACCATCAGGGGCCCCTTAGGAGCCATACCTTTGCAGACATGCACACACACCATGCAGTAGGCTTCCGGCACAGAATGCAAGGCCCCACTTATAAAACATTCACAGCTTGACTCTTTTCAAAAGGAAAAGTGAAGAAAAAAATCTAAATTATTACACTGTGATGATGCAATTCAGATGAAATAACTCTCATTGACACACACACACACACACTGAAAGCGACCCACTTGTACTCATGCTTTGCACTTAGTTTGACAGTCTAAAAGGAAGAGTGTTGGTGTGTTAGCATTTCTATTTTTATCAGGAGGGCTTTGATGAATATCACATGGATGCTTAATTTTATGTTCTACATTCTTTGGGATTTTTTTAAGCAATCAGAAATTTGATGTGAAAGGGTAGCGTGTCCTGACACTGATGAAGTTGATATATGGATGTTATTAGAAGATGACTGAAGACGGAAATGAGGGGATTTCCATTCCCCTTGTTGGCTAAATGGCTAAAATGTGTCTCTCTTTTCTTTCACCATTCGCATGTGTATGTAGTGGTGGTGTTAATGTGTAGCAACTTCCTCTCAGTGGAAGTTGGATAAAGAAAAAAAAAAAAGAATACACTGCAAATAACATTTAGAGTAATGTCTATAATAATTTTTTCAGATAATGTATTTATAATTTCTAGATGTATTAACCATCAGAGAAGTATGAGTAGAGTTATATCTTGCCACAGCACCTAATAATTAACGAACAGTATCAACTAAGCACAGAGGGTAGGACAGTTGTAGTAATTCCTACTTGACACTGTTTACAATAATGGGGGCCTACTTTGACATCATTTTTATTTCATTCTGCATTATTTTCTGTGTTTGGATTGCAGCCAAACTATTGAAGACATGATTTTGGAATACATTAACAATTTGTTTTTTCTCCCTGAATGGAAAACAAAAAGTTGTAATATGTTAAAAAAAAATAGGCTTCTGGGTGGCACCATATGTTGCTTCTATACTCTCTCCTCATTCTGCATTGCTGATACTCTCAGAAATGTGAATTTAATGCAAGCAACCTGCAACATCACAGATATTGGCTTTTGAGCTGTACTCCGATAACAAACCAGGTGGTAGATTTCCAATCCTGCTGCACAGTTAAATCAAATCTACTTTTGATCTTTCAATTCCCCTAATCTTAATGCTGTCCCTGTGTGTCAGTGAAATCTGCCCATCGAAACATCATCAAATTGTTTCATGAAAGGCAAATAACAGACTGACAGGTGGATATTTCATGATTTGTTATCAACATAAAAGAAAATTTTATTTGACTGTCTTATTAATCAAAATTCAGTGCTTTGCAATATAATGCCAAGTCAGTTCTTTGGAATTTGTGAATTTAATGGAAATATCACACTTAAAGACCCATACCTTGTACAGGGTAAAGTATCCTTGTCAGCTTAAAATCCCCTTCAGAATAATCCTACAAGCTTACAACACCTTTTCTCAGAGGATTCCCATTATTCTTTACAGAAACTTCAACCAGGCAGAATGAGAACTGTTCATGCACATCCATTGTAAGGACTCTAAAAACAAACTTTTACTGCATCTCAGGTCGTTTCGGGGCTGGAGCTCAGTTGCAAGTGTCAGAGTAAATTATTTTTTAGCATTTTTTCCATTCAAGTTGTGTGAAACATTATCGATTTGACCAGAAGTGTCCGTCACATTTTTTTGCTGCAGTTGTTCCCATAGACCACTTGTCAGATGGGAGCAAAAGATCTGCACCTGGGAACATCAGATGTAGTTGGAAAGAAGAAGCAGGTTGCATTTATTTTCTTTACTCGTCCATAATGCCTTAGTCCAACTGAGAATTTAGAAGAGTGACCTTCTGGCTGCAGGCCCCACAAACTGAAGAAATTCACAATACTGTGGTACAACCAGAAAAGGGAAACTGGCTTTTTTGTTTTAACTGCAATAAAAAGACCATCAACAAAATGTCCACACTGCGTTCCTGCCGTGGACATCTCATAAAGGTGAACTTAGCAAAATGTACCATATGTACAGTCATACAGTATATTTGCAGGGCCACTGCTTGAATAATGGAACACAAAACAATGAAATTTATTACACCATCAACCTGTCAGAAGTTTTTAAATCAAATTGTTTTTACATGTTTGGCATTGAAGTAATTGTAAATTATACATTATTTAAGTTTAACTTTATAAATAATAATCAGAGCACATTTTAAAAGAAAATGTATTTTCAGTCTAAAAGATCACAGATCTGCTTGAGTAAATGTTTTTTTTTTTGTTTCCAGAATATAAAACATTTGGGCTATAATAAGGTGAAACTGAGTTTTCACAGCACTGTTTATATTGTTCAATGAAAAAATGTTGTCTAGGCTAATCTGAGAATGTTTCATCATAATTCTGAAGAATAGTTGTATATTCCTCCATGGTGTACAGCGCTGCTCTACAACCTGCATTTTCATTGGTCAATCGCTGCAAACATCACCCCTTTTATGTGAACGCACACACTGATCAGGTGGGAAAATCCTGGGTTGAATTTACCGAGTTGATAACCAGCTCCGTTGTACTGCTTATCCCGGATCCTGAAGGTCTGGGTAGGCCAACCCCGGTCACAGAGAGATATCCGGGGTATGTTAATCATGCTTGGCAATACAGGCCTGTGGTCTCTCAAAGACCTCGCCTTGATTGACCATTTTCCTTTCTCTATGCGCAGCCATCATTAGACATTTTCTGCACAGAAGTAGGGAACTCATTATGAAAGCATTGTTATATATGAGCCTTCTAAATTCTGCACTGTGTAGCGGTTGTAATTCTTTGTTACTGTGCTTGTTGTGGCTGTGCAGTTTGTAGTCTGCAGCACAGTTATCCATCTTATGATGAATTGGGATATGAAGGAAAAAAGCCTCCTTGTCTTGTGTGCTTGCAATCGCATGTTACCTAGTTACATAATTCACAGAACTGATGGTTTGTTTCTGCCTTTGTTAGAATATTATGCGTGAAGGTATTTTCTGAAGTGCATGTGCACCAGTCACAATATTACAAGCATTTCTTCCTATATAAGGAATAGATATTTGCCTTTATTAAGGGCACATTTTAAGACAATATGTTTATTGCTAACATTTATTCCAAATATTCCACTATTTATGGTAAACTACTAACAAAGAAACTTGCTGGTCTGTACAGACACAAATGTGTTACAGCAATCAAACCTTCCTGTATTTCCTGCATTTTTATCTTGGCCAGAACAACGAGCATCTCAAAGTGGTGAATCACTTTGATGTTGGGGTTCTGAATAAAATTCTACTGTTTCTGACTGGAGTGGAACCTTGCTGCTAACTTCAAGAGCAGCTTCAGCCTGAAACAGAATAGGGGGTCCTGTGATCTCCGGCAGTTCAGCCTACACTTGTAGACATGATGAACTCTGAGGCAGTGTGGGTATTTCTGCACTTGAAATTCACAGGAAGACTGCTTTCGCTACGATATCACACACTATGAACAGGGCCTGAACATGAGTTCCTTTTTTTGTCCGAAACTTCAAATGCAAAACAATTCTATTCACTTAATATAAATATATATCCCCCAAAAAGTAAAGCTACAAAAAAGATGGTTGTAAGTAGTGAATAGCAGGACTGAAAATACTATGCAAAGCACTAATCCTTCAGTGGTCCTGTGTATATATACATGATTATCCTACCTCAAACATTCACTCACTATTCTGGGTGAATGGCTCAAAACTGAGGCATGTATTATTCATCACCAGAGGAGATGGTTTACAGACACACTTTTTTTTTTTTTTTTAGTTAGAAGACTGTTACAACTGGAATCCTAATATTAACTTTTTTATACAAGAAATTAATAGAGGTTATGAAGGTTAATCTGAATACAATAAATATAGTATTGATTAATTTTAAGAGTTGAAATGTTTGACTGAGGATTTTCTACTTAACAATAACTTAAGAATAACTACAAGTAGTTTTAAGGTAGTGAATACAGTATGTGAGATGTATTTTTTTTAAAATGTTGTTCGGTGTATAGAAGTGGTATTACCTCCCCTGTATGGAAAAGGGATCATGCGTGCATACATATTAAAGAGGATATTGTTTCATTTATCAACAATGAGTTAAATAGGACAACTATGTTTTCCAGGTGACCTGTAAGGAAAAGTTATTTGAAGCTTTTCAAGGAATAAACATAACCTTCATTTGAATAGAACACAATATAATTTTTTCTTAGGACATCTGGAATGTAGAGAAAAATAACTTCAAATGTTGGTTTATTTTTTATTTTTTTTCTTGATTCAACTATACACCAACATTTCATGATCACCGAAGCAAGAATGGGTTGCTTGGGTTTAGTATATGCAACAGCCACTGTTATTGTTTTCCTTGACTGAAAACAATGACATGACTGAATGTGTATTTATTTCTCTCAGGAGGCTCTGATCATGGCTAGCATGGAGCACCCACACCTGGTTCGATTGTTGGGAGTCTGTCTGAGTCCCACGATCCAGCTGGTCACACAACTGATGCCCCATGGCTGTCTGCTTGACTATGTTCATGAGCACAAGGACAACATCGGTTCACAGCTTTTACTCAACTGGTGTGTCCAAATTGCCAAGGTAAGAGAAAAACCAGTCTATTTATGGTTATGTTACCTGCACTGATGACTCAAGGAGATAAATGGTGTATTTATTTGTTATTTTCCCAGTGATAAACTAAGTATTAGCAGTATTTGACTGGCTGGTTGACTTAATGATTTGTAGTGCACTGTGTGTCTGTTATATAGATATGTATTTGCTTTAGATTTGATGCACTTACACAACTACCAAACTGCATATTATGGATTCTTTCACTGACGAAGGGCAAATGAATTACTTGGCTGTTTCATTCAAATGTGTATGGCTCCAAGCTAATGCAATGACTGCAGACTTGGTGAAAAATCTATTAGTGTACTTGTGGATTCACCAGAAAATGGCGTGCCCTCATTGTCAGCTTCTCAGAAGAACGGAGGTAAATAATTAATAGTTCTGCTTGACTTTAGTGGGAAAAAATAGAGTGCAGGGAACCCTGTCTTATATGATCATGGATGTAGAAGTACTTTGTAATTAGCTATAATTTGGATATTGATGACAGCAGGTGATGATAAACCTAGTAATAACAAATACATGCAAACAGTCTAACACAAATAAAATCAGTATTTCTCGAAATCAAAAAGAAACCTTGTCACCTCAACAAAAACTCTAAGCTTAAACTTGTTTTTCTATTTAAATCCTCTTACTTATTATCTACTATATTTCTTCACAGCAGGGCAATTGGAAAGGGTTGTGATATACCATTGCATGCATGATGATCATGGAAATCATATGTAAAAGTACTGTAGTTAATGAATGGCTAATGAAACTGTAATCCACACAAAATGAAATGGAGGGTTCAAGAAGCCGAGAGGAGTAGAATGAATATGTCTTAGCAGCAGATGTGGTCTCAAATTTTATATCCTAGACAAATATTCCTGTTTCCATCCATCCATTTTCTGAACCGCTTAATCCAATTGGGTCGCGGGTGTGCTGGAGCCTATCCCAGCTGTCAAGGGGCGAGAGGCGGGGTACACCCTGGACAGGTCGCCAGTCTGTCGC
>JAVQJG010012240.1:0-14906 GCA_036024015.1 Craterocephalus amniculus
CCCAATAAATACCTGGAAACATTTATCTCTCTAGTAACTAATGAAAACATACTTGAACCAAAGTGATTTTTTCCAGGTTCTGATACCAATTTTGATAGTGGTAATCAAGCAGGCCAAAAATTGATATTTAGAACCAATATTCATTTGAAGTAAAAATTTTACTCTTGACTTGAATTTTTGATGAATTATAAAAACCCCTACTACATTTAATTTAGTTTAAATGCTTAATTTCTACTTGTCATTCAACAAATGCTGCATCATAAGTTAACTAAACATTTAAATTAATAAGTAGCCTCATACATTTTTTTTAAGAAAATAATCAGAAAACATAAAGCCACCTTCATTGGCAGTATTAGTATCAATAATACAGAATATAAATTAGAAAAATGTCCTGCTAAACAGGTAAATAAATTCGGTAAATAAAACAGGTAAATAAATTCGCACGATAAGAGTTTTCAATTAACACAGCACGTTAACGCCGTTAACGGCCAGGTTCAAGATCTTCCTGCTCTCTGCTGCATTTACAGTTTATCTGAAAGTCCACACACACCTGATCATGTTTTTAATATGTTGCCTTTCTTAAGCTCAATTTTATTATTTTCTTTTTATTTCTTTTAAAAAGCTTGCTCTGTTTCAATGTACTTTTCCAAAATGTAAAGCACCTGAATTGTCTTGTACAAGAAATGTGCTCTATAAATAGATTCTTGTGTTGCTTTACAGGCAGAAACTGTTCAGACGATCCCAGAGGAGAGTCGAGCCGAAGGAACCATCGGAATCCGTCTTTATCTTAAATATCTGCGGGCTGGCGCCAGCATCATGGTCCTCCTGTTTGTGGTGCTGGTCAACCTCCTGGCTCAGGTACATGAATGACACTTCACTCATACTTCTCCATTAATAATAAATCAGACTGTGAGTTTTAAGCATTAATTTTGTGTTCTAGGTAGCGTACATCATGCAGGACTGGTGGCTGGCTTACTGGTAATTTGTGCCCTGAAAATAAAGAAATAATTCACGTTGTTCCCTAATTTATAATTTCTTTAAGAGAATCAAGTTTTTGAAAGTTTATAATGTTATATTATTTTTTTTAATCAGGGCTGACGCACAAGAGAAGATCACTGGAAACGGCACGGCTAGCTTAAATGGAACCGACGTCCACAAAGAGCTGGATTTGGAATTCTACCTGGGGATTTATGGAGGTAAACCATTATTTTTTTTAAACTTATTTCTGAAATGGTAAAATAGTAGAGCAACAATTTTTAACAAATACTTTTAAGGCCTTTTTTTTCAAAAACAAAATCAGACATTTAATTTGTGGATGTCATGGTTGCCAATAACAAAAAACTAAAGAAAAAAGTCATGGTGTGTTGAAACATTGCCGCATTTTCTATCTGAAGTCATTTCATATGTTTTAATTCATGTTATTATGGAAGATTACCAAAATTTGAAATGGATACATGTTTCAAAATGTTAAATATGCAAATGAATAATCAAGACATGTATCAGATGTGACGTTTGATCTTTTGTCATTTTAAAATATTTTAATTTTGCTTTTTCTATTTTTTGCCATTCAATTTCTTATTTATTTTATTATTTTTCGTTTGATATATTCTCTCCAAAATTATGTGTAACATTTTATTTATCCATACATTTTCTTTTTTATGTTTAAGTTTATTTTATTTATAGTCATATTGACTTTCTGATTATCTCCAGTCTAGGATTTTGCCCATATTTACATTTATATTTTTATTATTTGTAACACAATTGGAGAGTCTAATGAAGATTCTAAAAATGGAGTAATTGTGGCCATTTTACATCCTGGAGGAGTAACACATGAACTGATCATATAATGGATTTGCGAAGCACTGGAGGAGCTCCTCATTTTATCCTTCTGCTAACTTTGTTGTCTATTGGGAGTCTTTCAGCAGCGTAAAAACGCACCACATAACACTGCATTCTCTGAATTCCTTCCCTCTAGTTGTTACTGCTTCAAACTCATTACAATAAATCTTTATGTGTCTCTATTAGAATTAAAATCTGCACTGTTAACATTAACTGTTCTGTTTTTTTTACAGGCCTGACTGCACTCACCATCCTGTTTGGCTTCCTCAGGAATATCATCCTGTTTAGAGTGCTGGTGAAATGTGCTGAAGTCCTGCACAACCGCATGTTCAGCTCCATCCTCAGGACCCCTGTGCGCTTCTTTGACGTCAACCCAATCGGTAACAGAAGCTCTTTTATATACCAGAAAAAAAAGCAAAGATTTGTTTTTTTTTTATAACTATGTGGATGCGTTAAGTCAGCATTCAGTCAAATAAGTCAGATTTGTCAGCTTTGGCTTGGATCAGCATTGATGGGAATATAACAATCGGGTGTAAAAATAATTAAATTATTGAAAATTAAACTACTTTAAATTAACAATTACATAAGAAAATTTATAAAAATTATAATTAAATAGAAATATTGATTAAATCAGTTTAATGTAAAATAAAAGGAAAAACAAAAGTAAACAATATACTTTGAATATTGTAGTTTATTCTATTCCAGTCTTTATTTTTTCTCCTGTTTTTATTGTATCTCTTTTAATTTTGTAACCATTCATATATTTTGCAGATTGTTATATTTGCATAATTTTATGCTTTTCAATAAAATTGAAAGAGAGAGACTAGATCTAACCTTTCCACCTAAATAAAAGTTTCTGTTTTAGATTATATAATCCTTAAGGCCTCTAAATGTTCCTTGCCAGACAAAATTATTTTCCGGTCTGATAACCGTCTCCTATCTCACTTCAGGAAGAGTCTTGAACCGGTTTTCAAAGGACATCGGCATTCTGGATGCGAACATGCCGTGGACCATGGTGGACTTTATTCAGGTGAGGAGAGATGTCTCGGCAGAAAAAGTGACCTTTGCTCATCATAAAACTGTCTTCCTACCTTTGTACTGAGGCTGTGAATGCACGTGCAGATTCTGACTGTAATCTGGATTATGAAAGGTTTTACTGACCAAAATTCACATGTAGATTTGTCAGTGTGTGTGTGAAAAGGCCATAAAAAGCACTGCACGATTATAGAATCTATGTGAAACTTTTCAACTAAATTTAAGGACTTTTATGCAGCCAATTAGAGGAATTTAACATGTTTTAAACAAGTTCAGTCTTGTTATTTGAGACAAAGATAATATAAAAAGATTATATGAATATTTATGGTTACGCTAGTAGAAGTGTTTTTTCCATGGTGGGAACGGAGATCTGCTTGTGAATTGGTATAAACAGGACCAACTGAGTTTTAAAAAAAGGAAGTGTGCTCTAAAATGTAAATAAAATCTAAATTCCTTTATTTATAAATCTTATAAACCAAAACTTCTTTCAAAACAGAAGTCATAAAACATGTCAGATGTTGAAATATTTTACTTTTCCAGGCTTCAGTTGCCCAACTTCAACTTTGTTAAGGTTAATAACAAGTAAATTTAAAGGTACAGTGTGTAGAAATACTGGCATCTAGTGGTTTATTTGTGCATAGCAAGTTATGTATGGTGGCTGCCATGTGCCAAGTTTCTTCCAAACAAAGATGTGTGATTAGATCCAGTAGCCTTCAGTAAATATGGATGTAGATAAAGTAGATTTAAACCGACAGTTATGTTAGCAAACTGAGCAGATACATATAAAACGTTAATGATACATTTTTCTGCTTTTTAAAGTCTTTCTTTGTTCTGTTGTCACTAATAAGTCACTTTAAAACATTCAAGCTGCTTTCTTTCCATAATATCAGAGAAGAGTCGGCTGTTTTTAATGGTTTTTGTGTATTAAACAACTCTAAGTTTCTTCCTGATTTGAAAACTCTGTGCTCCTGACTTATTTTGATGGCACACTGATATCACATGCTAGCCACTGGAAATTTTATTGAATAAACCTGAGAGGACGTTATCAGAGAAAAACAATAGATGAGTCAACATCTGACTGACTTTTACCTCGGGAGAGATCTCAGAGAAGAGGCAGGATGAAGCTAATAGGGCTAGAGTGAGAAAATCTGATTAAGTTGAGTTAAGGAGCTTTAAAAACACATAATATGAACAGAGAAACGACTGGATGAGTAGAAATACGAGTTTAGATGAGATGTCTGTGAGATGTCTGAACTCCTCATCAGTGGGCGATTTGTTGTTTCTGGGCAGGTGTTCCTGCAGATACTCGGCGTCATCGCAGTAGCGTCGTCGGTGATCCCCTGGATCCTCATTCCTGTCGTCCCCCTCCTCGGCTTGTTCATCTTCCTGCGCCGTTACTTCCTGCGCACCTCCAGAGACGTCAAACGTCTGGAGTCCACGAGTGAGTTTCCTGCAGAGCTGCATGCAGACAATCAACATTTTTTTTTTAAAAGAATATGACAGAGATGTTGCCGTCAGTAGGAAAAAAATTTTTTTCTGAAATTACGTAATTATTTCACGACAAAAAAGATCCTAACCCGGAAAAGAAAAAGTTAAAGAAACAGTCTTATTAACCCCTTACTGCCCAAATTTATTTACAGTTATATGCAAACAAATAAATATGAGACGAAGAAAAAAGAGTATACTGGAGAATAAGAAAATACTGCAATTAAACAATAAAACATTAAATTAATCAATACTAAACCATGTAAAATAAATCAATCATAATTAATAAATAAAAATGTTAAGAGTTAGTAAACAAGAACAACTTGAAATGTTTAATTTTTGAATTTGGAGTAAATATATCCAAATAAAATAACACTATAAAAATAAAAGAAAATTACTGGAATAAAATCAAATACAATGAAGTGTTAAATGACTACAAATACTGTAAATAAAATCAAGTCAATAAATAAAAATAATAAAATATGAAAAAGGGGGTTAACTATTTAACTTATTTACAGTTTAACAAAAATAAATATGTAAAAAAATGACAAAAACAAACATCTGAAATTGAATGAAATGTACAAATTATAACAGTAAGAAGCAGTTTGTCAGAAATTTCCAACAAATCTTGAAGGGTTTACATGATTTACAGGATTTATGTACAGCTATATAAAATAATATAAGTACTTTAAAGATAAGGGTTAAATGACGGTTAATAATAAAAGAAAATTCTATGAAGACTTTTTTTTAAATGGTTTATAGTAAATTAGAAATTAAGAAAATCTTGAAAATTCAGGTGAACAAGAAAAAGAAAATTCCTGTTGTATTTTACATTTTAAAAATAAATTTTGAAAGTTACAATAGTGTTTCTGAAACTATCCAGTTTCAGTCAGAACAACTGGGAAGAAATTTTCCCATAAAACCAGGAGATTCATTAAAAAACAGGTTCTCTGGTTGTTAACTGGTAAAAATAAACGTCTTTTTGTCCTCTTTCCTGCAGCTCGGAGTCCCGTCTTCTCCCACCTGTCCTCGTCTCTTCAGGGTCTGTGGACCATCCGAGCCTTCGGCGCTAAGGAGAGGTTCCAGAAAGACTTCGATGCCCACCAGGACCTGCACTCAGGTAGTCCCTCGTCATCAGCAAATCTGGGTTCAAAGTTCACGTTAATGAAGATTTTTTCTCTCCTCCAGGCGCCTGGTTCCTGTTCCTGACCACCTCTCGCTGGTTTGCCTTCCGCCTCGACTGCATGTGCGCCGTCTTTGTCACCATCACCACGTTTGGCTGCCTGCTGCTCAAAGACCGTAAGGACATGCCGCCTTTCACCAGCAGAGGGAGCCAGAAGGCAAGAAAACAAATTGAATTATGATTTTCTGCGTCTTTTAGAGCTGGATGCTGGTGATGTTGGTCTGGCTCTGTCGTACGCCGTCACACTCATGGGGATGTTCCAGTGGGGTGTCAGACAGAGTGCCGAGGTGGAGAACATGGTGAGATTTTCCTTCTTTTATTATGAGATGTAGGACGTTTAGGCCCTGCTATGATCAGGGAGGATATCCTACATTTTTATCTCTCTACTGTGGGTTTTATATTTGATATTTAATCAACTTCAAAAACATATTCTTAGCTTTATTCCAACCATAGAGGAACACTTTTCTTATTTTCTGCTTACTTGCTGATCTTTGGCTGCTCCTGATTGGACTTTTCCCCTTAATTGAAGCTCTGATTGGTGTAAAGTGTGACAGGAAGTGGCTTTATCATCATTTCCAGTTCAAAATGGCAACATAGTAGCGCTAGTGAGATTTTGTTATTGAAGTTTATGAAAATATTAAATTATATTCTATTAATTTCAATTGTATGAATTGTTTTCATTTAAAATTTAAAGCAATCTTTACTTCTTCAGTGTTTATTTCCCTTTTAAATTTTACTGTATAAAAATATATAAAATTCAGTTATTTATATAATATATTCTAATTTAGTACATTTATAAAATTTCATGTATTTGTATTTATTGAATTGATAAATTATATTGTCTTAACATATCAAATTTGTTCTATAAATCTCAGTCTTATTTATTTATTTAATTTCACACGTAATACAATTACAGTTTATCATTACAATTCACAAATATTCCACTGAATCTAAAAAAATCACCTTAAATCTCCTTTAAAACATTTAATCCCAGATATAAAAAACTGTATCTCTAGAATACGTGTACATGTCCACATAGTGTGTCGTAATTCTGAGGCCATAACCTAATTAGCTGTTTTTTGTAAAACTAAATAAGCGATATCATAAAATAAAAATATATTCAGATGATTTTAAAATTGATGATGTATTGAAATTTCTGAACACTTTTTCTGAAAATATTAGATTCAGCCTTTTTTTTTATTGATTTTGTTCAAACCTAGTTTTAAAAGTTATTTCAATATAATTAAAGTTAATAAACTATTTAAGCCTATGCGGGTGTTGGATGATTTAGCTGCATTGTGACATTTTACTGCGTCCTCAGATGACATCGGTGGAGAGGGTAGTGGAGTACACCGAACTGGAGAGTGAAGCACCCTGGGAAACTCATAAACGGCCTCCTCCTGATTGGCCGAGCAGAGGCTTGGTGACGTTTGACCAGGTCAACTTCTCCTACAGCCCGGACGGACCGCCGGTCCTCCAGAACCTGAAGGCCATGTTCAGACCCAAAGAGAAGGTCAGACATGTTTGCTTCTCGATGTGACGGCGTTTAAAACAGAAACTGACTTTACTTCATTGTTCTTCAGGTCGGTATCGTTGGGAGAACCGGTGCTGGGAAAAGCTCCCTGGTCTCGGCTCTGTTCCGCCTGGCAGAACCTCAGGGGAAGATCTACGTCGACGGCATTGTGACCTCCGAGATCGGCCTCCATGACCTGCGCCAGAAGATGTCCATCATCCCTCAGGTCAGCATCCTGTCGCTGTTCTGGTCGGTAATTGGAAACTGTTGGGGTAATTTCTTACTCAGCTTTGACTAACGTTTTAGTTGGTTGCTATGTATGGGATGACTCCTTGTAAGAAAGCCTGTCTTTGAAGAACTTTGATAAAAATAGTAGTAGGTTGTTGCATTTGCTAATTTGATTGTAACATTCTACCATTAAGGTTTGAGCATATTATTGGACTTAAATTAACGGTATCAGGTTGGTTTAAGTCATTATGAGTTATGGAGTTCCTCAGGGGTCTGTACTCGGACCAATACTCTTCACATTGAACATGCTTCCTTTAGGAAATGTAATCAGGCAGCATGAATTTCTCATTTCTATCATTCTATGCAGATGATATTCAGATATACTTCTCCAGATTAGAGATTACACAGATGTATCGAAAAACATAAACACTTGGATTTTCTCCTTCTAAACACAGATAAGACTGAAGTTGTTGTCTTTGGACAAAAAAACTAAAATTAGTAATGGAAGCCAAATTAATGCCATAAAGATTAGATTGTAGTGACAAACCTTGGAGTTTTTTTGTGACTAGGATTTGTTCTTAAGCCACATATAAAACCGATTTATAGAAGGGCCTTCCTCCATCTACGCAATATTGCCAAAATTAGGAACAGATTGGCAGCAGTTGTTTGTTTGTAAAGTGCCCTTGGAGGACATTGTCGTAAAGCTGAATTAAATTAACATTTTTGTGGCGTTTTCAAAGATCGGTCTGGTTTTCAGTATTGATTGATTGTTGTTTAAAAAATAAATGTTTTTGAAGAGAAATTTGATTCTGTTTTAAAAATTGTTCCAGAAAAGGTTGATGCTAGAATCATGAGGGGTTTTCTACCATTGAATATAAATGTTGTTAATTGGAAAATAGCATCACGTATGATAATTAGCAAAAATGAACATTTTTATTGGATCTTCTCAAATTAGACTTGAGAGATTAAACAATTTGTTTTTATTGGTATTTAATGGAATGTTTTTTGTCCTCTTATGACCTGAAATGCTATTAACCTTTTACCAAAACAGTTACAGTGCGGCAAAATCACCTTTGTTACTAATTTTTAGGTTAAAACTTGACCTATTAAATGGGGGGAAAAAAACTAATTTTGTATCTCTTTGTTTTACTGATATAGTGACTTTGATTGAGACTGAAGATCATTTTTATAGCAGTTTTTAGAAAAGCCATTTTTCCCCCCAAAAGGACAGTAACTTGTAACCAGTGCAGAGCCTGTCGCATGAAACTGGTCCAGTTTAGATGAATCAGCAGCTTTGATCGGTCATGTGCTGCTGGGCTCAATCAACACTCATAAAAATATATTTTAATCCTCTTCACACAATCAGGACTTTGTTCTGGAGCAGAAAGGTTCATCCAAGCAGAAAATCTCATGGTCCCCCAAGCACCACCACCCAACAGATAATGAGGAGGATTTATTATTTGGCTAAAAGCACATAAGATTGTTTACTTTGATGACCTATAAAGGCTCTTTGTTTACAGGACAGAAGACTGTTTATATGTGTAGTTGTTATTTTGAGAGATTGTTTGAAGTTGATGAGGCGGGGCGGCGAGGTCTGGATTTTCCTCTTGGATAGTATTTTGAAATCAGCTGTAGGCTTTTCCGTGGATAAATGATAGGGCTGCTTGCTTCCCGATTAGCTTCTTTTCTTTGTTTCTTTGTTTCTTTCTTTCTTTCTTTTTGGTACCAAATTGATTAGAACTGCAATTCTTGTAATTTTGTGATTGCAAGTAGCAATTTTCAGAATTTTATTTTCCTTATTTATCCCCGTAAGATGTCTGAAAATTTAATTGGGAACCATATTTTCCCAAAAATTGTAGTGATATCAGCATTTTTATAGTGGTAAGCATCGATAATACCCGAAAATGTAAAAAAAAAAGCAATTTATAAGTCATGAAACCAAATATCATAAAATTTATGGTAGTTTTTTTTCTCCTACTAAATAAGTATACTTTGTTTATTTGACACCTTATGAAATGGAAATTACAAAGCACTTCTTCACTCTCTGATATGATATGGTATGATGATCTGGTATCTGTTATCTGGTATGATTTACTGTAAAAGAGTGCAAATTAAGTATTTGCTAAATTATTTTTGTTTGTTTCCTTAGCTTTTTTAAATTTAAATGAGGAAACACACAACACAGTAGCCAGATCATCATTGTGCTTGCTATAATGTCAAAGAAGACAAGTAAAACATGTCTTTTTAAAAAATTTAATTGTTTCTTAAATAGTATGAGAACATTTCTTTTATTACATTTTTTTAAAAACAAAATAATTGATTAAAAATTTGTGAAAATTACTATATGTGGATTGATGTTTATTTTTTTAATTTTTCTCCCATCCTTAGAAGACACGGACCTTCACCCTTCGTCCTTAATGGCTTTCTCTTTGTTTTTACAGGACCCGGTGCTGTTTACAGGCTCCATGAGAAAGAATCTGGATCCCTTCAACCAACACACGGATGAAGAACTATGGAACGCCCTGCAGGAGGTTGGGAACCAGTTGCACTCCTCCACACAGCCCAGTAACATGGTGTCAGTATGAAGGCAGTATCATCGCCTTGTTTTCCAGGTGCAGCTGAAGTCTGTGGTGGAGGAACTTCCTGGAAAGCTGGAGACGGTTCTGGCCGAGTCCGGATCCAATTTCAGCGTGGGTCAGAGGCAGCTGGTGTGTCTGGCCAGAGCCATCCTGAGGAAGAACCGCATCCTCATCATTGATGAGGCCACGGCCAACGTGGACCCCAGGTACCCTGGCGCCTGATACAGATTTACAGGTAAGGGTTTTCTTTTTTTATTATTTTTTTAACCATTTAGTTGTTCTTTGCTGCTGCAGGACGGACGAGCTGATCCAGAAAACCATCCGGGACAAGTTCAGGGAATGCACCGTGCTCACCATCGCTCACCGCCTCAACACCATCATCGACAGCGACCGCATACTGGTGAGTATTTACCAGAATAAGAGCCCCCAACTTACCAAATCCCGATCCAGACTATGCAGATTGTTTAACTGCACACACACACACACACACACACACACACACACACACACACATACATACATACATACATACATACATCTTCCCTTTCAAGGAAATTAACATGAGCAATTGCAGAAATAGTCTTTGATTGGCTTGAGAAGTTTATTTATTGTAAATTAATAAGGAAAACCTTTAAATTGGATTAATTTTGTTTATCTATTGCTCTCCTTTTAAGAAGTGATGGATGGTTTATCAGCCTAATAAAAGCTACTATAATGTTGCATAAACTTATTTATTATTGCCAAATATCTGTACAGGGAATCTAATTTGCTATAACTCCTAAATGTCATTAGGACTTGGAATACTTGTAATACTTGGAAAACATCCAACTAAGTTATGTAATCTTGTTTCGTCAACACGGAGTGCTGAAAGTTTGTTTTCAGCTTTGCTACCGAGGTGGAAAAGCTTCAGTTTCTGCACAATTTCCTCTGCACTTTGAATTAGGTTAAATTTAATGAGGTGTTGACAGATTGTGCACCTTGTAGGGGTTGTTCATGAGGAAGTCCGGTACCTGCAGTTACGTCTGGCTGGCGCCGTCTTCCTTCCACCACGCCAAGCACAGTTAGCTTTAATGAGGTTAATAAGAAGTTTAGTAGAACATGAGAGTTATTTGGCGCGTTCTGCAATACAACAAAGCAAAATATTTCGCTCAGGGGCCACAATTTGATCTCAACTGGATCAAACCAGTAGAAAAACAGCATAATAATCTAAAAATAATAATGAAAAAACAACAGATCCATTACTTTTTAATCCATGTATTCATTCTTATTGTTGTTCATTTTTATATTTTTTAAAATGTATTTAATTATATAAATATATATATATATATAATTTTTTAATTTATTTAACATCTTCACTTTTTATTTCTTATATTTTTTATTATATTTATATATATTATTTTACATTTTCATATTTTAAATTTTGGAAGTGTAATTTCTGGAAGTGAAAACTCCAGTACATCACATCACAATTTAAAGTTTCCAGATCTATGTTCATTTTAAATGTCCATAAGTACTTTTATTTGGATATTAGTTGATATCTTCTGTGTTATTTTCATGTTTACCCAATTCCTCCTATGGGCCAGATCGGACCATTTTTGGTCCCCGGGCCTTTTCATATAAAACAAGTTTATTTACATCTGAGTGTGAAACGTTGACGTTCCTGCAGGAGGAGCTCTGACTCAACTTTTTTTAGCTTATGTAATAAACCCATCTGGCCTCCAAAGTGGACCAGGGACAGGACAGCCACCCCCCCCTACGAAAACACTAACCGGAGCTGAATTTCCTTCCAGATCCTGGATGCGGGGAGGATCCATGCGTTCGATGAGCCTTACACCCTGCTGCAGGACTGCGACGGCATTTTCTACAAGATGGTGGAACAGACGGGGAAACAGGAAGCAGCAGCTCTTCTAGAAGCAGCCAAGCAGGTGAGTTCCACTCCCTCAGACGTCCCCAGATCTGGAAAAATTCCTCTTCATTTATTTCTCTAAATACCTCTTCAGGCCTACGACAGCAGAAGTCGTCCCAGCTTATCGAACGGACACGCTCAGACCGAAGACGGTAATCTGGTGATCTTTGAAACCGCTCTGTGAGCTCAGACTGACTCTGAAGAGTTCACGGGGTGGTGCGGCGCACGTCCAGCCTCTTGGTGAAGCACTTAACAGCAGCAGCTGGAGAAGAGTCGGAGGACGGGACCTACAAATGAGCCGCTGCCTCGCTCGGCCACGCCGAGACAAACGCTGTAAAGGACTCTTCGTGTGAAGAACTATTTATTTCCTGGTTGGGTTTGCAGGTGGAGAAGAGAAGACGTGCCTTCTTTCAGGTTTTACATGTCTGCATCCAGCGAGGCCTTTTTTATGTCTGTAGATACAACTAGCTGGAAGTTGCACTAAAAGTCTGTTTTTAAAACTTGTGTTGAGTCTTTTATTTCTACAGAAACGCATCACATGTTTTTCTTTCTTTATTTAATCTTGTATTTAGTGTTTTTCACATTTTTACCCTGGTATGCCCCCTGGACATTTTTGTCCCATTCCAAAGCTCAAAACTTCCTCATGGACTATCACCGAAAATGACTTTTGGTGAAGAAGTGTCATCCTGTGTGAAATGTCAAAAGCCCAACCTTCTAGAAAGTGGACAAAAAAGTCTACTTGAAGAGTCATACATATAAGTTTTCTGAGGGGTAACTCAAGGGTTATAAAATGCTTGTTGCAATTTCACAACAAACTTTAAGGATGTGTCCAAATGTGCAATCTCTTCCCTAAATAGTGCCCCATAAAGAGGTAAGGCCATTTTCTGAGGCATACGTGCAAATTAACATGCATACATACATTTGTATAAATATATATATATATATGCATACATGTATAATGTATACAGTGTATACATGTACTGAAATGTTGATACATATTAATACACATGTACATATTTGCATACATATATACATATTCATTCATACATACATATATTGATAAATATTCATACACATACATAGTATTGATACATATTCATATACACAAACAAACATACATAAACACATATTCACATATTCTGGCACATAAACATTCATGCATTTTCAGACATCCGTACATACTTGCATGCATACATACATACATTCATAAAATCATATACATACATTAATGCAAACACATTTATTGATACATATTCATACACATGTACATTACATACATACATATATACCTACAGGTATACAAAAAAAAACATCTGTACGTACATTTTCAGGCATATTCGTAAACATACATATATACATACGTACATACATACATACAGGAATGAATATTCATGTTCTTATTGATACATAAATACATACATATATATATATATATATATTGATACATATCCATACATCTAGATTTATACATACATATTACATGAACACAAACCTACATACATACATATCTCTATACTGTATATATGCATACATATAACATAAACACAAACATTCATACATACATACATATTCAAAAGTACACACATATATCATGCATGTTCATACACATTCGTACATATTTTCATACATAAAAACATTCATACATATTTACGTTCATACATACATATATATTGAGACATATTCATATACATGTACTTACATACATACATATTCATCCATATTGATACACACATCTTCAGGCGTACATGGATACATACATACACATGGACATACACATACATACAGTACATACATATTCATGCATATGTATGATTCATACACTTACATACATACAGATACGCATAACTACATACACATGCATACATACTTATATTGACACATACATACTTATACCATACTTATACATGCATATTTATAGATATATATATATATATATACACACACACACACATATAGATAATTATTCATACATTTTCATACATTCGTACATACACACATTTTAACACATACATACACATTCATGTGTACATACATATTTTTTCATACAAACATGAACACATACGTACATACACACACTCAAATACACAAGTTCTGGCACACAAACATCTTAATACATATGTACATACTTGCATACATACATACATGCATACGCACATTCACGCATAATCTGGCACACATAAATAAATATTCATAGATTCGTATAAACATACATACATACATGCATATTCATTCATACTTTCATTCAAACATATAAGCATACATACCCACATAAACATTCCTACATACATACAAACACAAACAAACAGATATGCATACACACACACACATATTCACCCATTCTGGTACGCATACTGTACATACGTATTCATACATATATTCATACTTGCATATATACATGCATACATACATACATTCATACATACACACATTAACACTTGTTCTGGCACACATACATATTGATTAAGTCATACATACTTTCATACATACTTACATACATACATATATAAATACATACAGACACACATGCGTACATACATAAAAACATACATATTCAGTCATACATTCATACATACATAAATATATGTAACTTGATACATAATACATACATACATACATACATTCATTCATACATACTTTTGTTCAAACATATACTTACATTAATACTTACATAAATATACCTACCAACATACAAACACACAAACATACATAAATGCATACATACACACATTCTGGCAAACATACATATATTTTCATACATATCTACATACATGCATACTTACATACATAAATTCACACGTCCTGGCACACATACATACATACATTTATTAATAAATATTCATGCACATAAATACATAGTATTGATAAATATTCATATACACATACATACATAAATACATTCACACATCGTGGCACACAAACATGTTCATACATATTCAGATATTCATACATACTTGCATGCATGCATACATACATACATTTACCCATACATATATACATTTACACATGCATACATTAATTTACACTGTGATGGAACTGGGTCCCGGGTTCCACCCTGTATCTGCTTCCACAGATACAGCGCAGTAGGCCGAGGCTCTTTCACCAGATGAAAGAAAACGTTGGTCGAAGGCTTGCGTTTAC